>JAPEVG010000168.1:0-72316 GCA_029747595.1 Trametes cubensis
CAAGCGGATGCGCGAAGAAGAGGAGCGCAAGGCCCTCGCACGCCGATCCCAAGTCGTGCAGCGCGGTCTTCCACGGCCCGCAGTTGTTGACGTTGCGCGTCTCATGGCGGATCTCACAGTGGACGACGATAACACCTCAGATCTCGGAGTGGCGGCCAAACTGGTGCACGCGGAGATTGCGGACCTCCTGCACCACGACTCGATTGCGCACCCGCTCCCTGGAACCATCCACCCTGGAGGTACCCGCTCGGCGTATCAACTTCCTCCGGACGATGCGCTCTCTACGGCGAAGTCTCTGATTCACGAAGAGCTCGCGACATCGCTTGGATACCCCGGCGCAAACGAAAACGTACTCAAGCAGGGCGTTGTCGCGCTCGCCGACCTGGACGATGTTGACGACTCTTTATCGTGGGTGCACATCCGGGAGAAGCTCGCGTATGACGCTGCCTCAAATACATGGGTGGAACCCAGCAGTATCACCCATGAGGCACGAGTGGCAGGCTACAGCGCGCAGTTGGAAGCCTACCGCGAGGCGATGGCTAAGGAGGCAAGTAAGGCCGGCAAGACGGAGAAGAAGCTGAACGTGATCCTGGGTGGCTACCAAGCTCGTTCTGCGGCGCTCTCGAAACGAATCACGGAGGCATTCTCGGAGCTTCAGAAGGCGAAGGTGGAATACGAAAGCTTCTCGAAGCTGAAGATGAACGAGACTGCGCTGGGACCGATCAGGTTGGCTGCTCTCAAGGAGGAGGTGGACAGGCTGGAGCAGCGCGAACGACGGTTGCAAGAACGGTACGCGGAGCTGGACGCGGAGAGGAGGGAGGCGGCTTCTCGGGTGGCTGCACTGGAGGAGCGGGTGATGGAGGAGGCGGAGGCGTTGAACGAGGAGGCCCTTGCGGCGATGGAGGATGCCGAAGAGAACGAGGGCGTGGTAGCCTCGGCGTGAGGGGGCGTGGATGGTGCCGATGGTGGCGGACGTCGTGTATGTGTACCTATCTTGTCTGTGCGTTGTATCTGATCAATCTCCTTCCTCTCTTCCCCTGTAAGTACAAACTAGAGCGGCCATCCATGGCGTCATATGAGAGATGCGTGGGTGAGGATGGACTGAATCCTGATATCTTTGTCCCAATATCCGGCGCTGTCCCTGTGCCGTGTGGTATAGCAAGAGTTTCGCCGGACGGTGAGAGCGGCGTACAGTCCGTCGGACGAACGGGCGAGAGCGTCCGCATCAGCCCAACAACACGAGGCAGCCCGCAACGTTTTNCTTTTTTCTTCCTCGTTCCTGCCCTTCCATTCTGTCCTATACCGCATTATATTCCTCTGCCACCTCCAGATGATCTCTTAAGCTCACATCTTTCCCCGCCCACGAGGCCGCTTCTCTTTCCCTCCTCCCTCTTCCCCGCTCGACCCGACCTCCTCCTCCTCCCGCCCGATACGATCCTTATGCCCGCGACGCCTGCTCATGCAAATGCTACCCAGAGCTCCTCTGGAGTTTTGACACCTACGTCGACCCTGACCACGACCGCCATTGTAGCTTCTCACGAAGTTGTTACCACGACCATTACCAGCGGTGGCACAGGCTCTCTACCCACTGCCACGGCCATCTCGCAGCAGAACCGCTCGGACGTTCCAGTAGCAGCTATAGCCGGCGGTACAGTAGCAGGCGTTCTGCTCGCGCTCGTCGCGGTGATTGGGTGGGCGTGGTGGGGCAAGTGTATCAAGCGGAAGAAAGCAAAGGAGGTCAAGGAAGCCGTACGTCCCCTTTCTAATCAGCTACAGATACCCAGTCTCATGTACTACAATGGCGCAGTTGGCGGTGCTGCAAGTGCGGGAGAACACCCGCAAGAATGCAACATCTCTCTCCTATCCTGCCGGCCAGTACAGGCCTGTGTTCTCCCTGCGCGGCCCACAAGATCGGAAGGTTACATTTGTGTCGGCCTCACCCTCGTCTGGTCAATCCACTCTGAAGGGCACTTTGGACTCGAAGGTGCCAAGCGGAGGTAAGTCTGCTGCAGGTAGGGCCAGTGAATGTCCCTGACCGGTCTACCCAGATGTAGAGAAAGGTGCTACCCAGCACAACCCTGTCCCTAGACCGCCAACACCAGCCGCGGCGCCGCAAGAGAACACACCAAANGTCGGAGCCCCCCTCTGCCTTTGCCCCCCACCTGTGCCTCGCAGAAATCCTGGCCGCGGACGAGCCCCTGTCGACTCCACAGTCTCCACCGCACCTTCTTCGTACGCGCAGCACCGACTGGTTCACCAACCGTCCACGTTGAGCTCCGGATCCGTGTACTCAACCCAGAGTGCGATTGAAGAACGGCAAACCACGGGCGTACCATCCAGTCTACTGATCGCTCTGGGCAACGAGGATATCCGGAGATCCGTGCTTGCAAGCTATCTCCCCTGGAATCGCAACCGGAATTCGACGGTGTCGCAAAACCGGCTATCAGAGTACAGCACGGGCTCCGTCTACTCACAGTACGAAGACCAGCCCTGGGAGCCTGTGGGGTATGCGTATGGTGATGAAGAGGAGCTGATGAGGCGGTAGCTTCTTCTGGGTCATGGATCGGACTCTACTTATAACGGAGCCTCACGGACTGCGACGGACGTAGATGAACTAACGAAATCTTTGTAACGCGTACTCACCTCGGTACGACCGTTGACGGACCTTTGTACACCAAATGCTCTTCCGCTCTTTTGTACTCTACGTTATATCCATGTAAGCGTCGAAATTAATGCTCAGTGTTTTGTAGTCTACAGAGCGGGTCTATGACGCAGATGCTACCGCAGCGAGTTGACATACCGCTGAAAAGTGCATGTGAGGATGGCGACGTCAGAAGGAGACCATGGTGAGTTCACGTACCTGCTCTACCTGGGCTACCGAGGCCTTGAACGCCTCGACAGACTTCCAGCAATCTAGTGGAGTGGTAGGGTGTGACCTAGAAGGGGGTTTCGAACGAGTTGCACGAACAGGAACGCACCATGGACATACCTATAGCACGAGACCACTTCCTCTCCCTTCGCGCGCACGTCCGCGAGCTCTTCCGAGTCCTGCCGGGCGTGGTACTTCTCAATCTTTTGGCGCAGCTCCTCGAGGTCTCCCATGAGCGCAGCGCTGCTCTTCACAGAACCAGCAGAGGTCGTGTCGTCGTCGGACGCACTCTCCTCGCCCGCCATGCTCCGTTCGCGATCGAGGTTCTCCTTCTCCAGGGCACGCTCGATCTCCTCCCTCACCCGGTCTTCCTCCTGATGGAGGCGACTGAGCTCAGACTGGATTCTTGACCGAATGTGAGCATCGATGGTCAGCTGGCGGTCATGGGGGATTTCCGGGGACGCTTGGTGGTCGACGAGCTGGTTGACGACATCCTCCGAGAACTGTTGCTCGTGAGAGAGAGCTAGAGAACGCAGTACAAGCTCAACGCACGTGGAGCGAGGTGTCGGGCGTGAACACCTTCTCGTCTTGCTGGACTGACGACTGTGATGCACCCATAGCGCGAGAGTGGTGAGAGGAACAGTCTAGGGCCCAAAGGACCTGGAGGTTATAGTCGTGGTCGGAAGGACAAGGTGGCGGGCGCGTTTCTAGCGCCGAGCCCCGTCCTCCCGCTCTGGTCATGCAGGCGCTGGCAGGGCCACACTCAAGCAGAATATCGTGTCTGCATTGGGAGAACATTATACAACATCGTATCAAAAATACACAACGAGGCTACTGTGATGCTACACTAGCTCCAGAATGTTTGTCGTAGTACTTGTGGCCGTGCTCCAGGAGCCTGCCCAGACGTTAGCCAGTACACCACTCCGTTTACGATCACACTCACCAGTCTGGTTCGATCTCGGTGAGAATGCGGATTCTGATAGACCATGAGTCAGTTACAACGATCAGCTTCAGGTAAAACGACATACTGAGTCTTCTTCGTCTCCTCCATTTCGTGGAAGATGACCCAGCCACTGCGCGGTTTTCTTGTAAACAACACGGAATGGGGATGGACATGCAGCACCTGGCGAAATCGTTAGAGTATATATAACATGATTGAGCTGAACTCTTACTGTATCTCCCCTTACGGCACGGTAGGTACCGTCTGCCATCCAACGAGCAACGTTGCGCCAATAACCAGTCACCAGACATTTCCTCAAGCGCTTCGCGTCTCCTTCACAGCTATCCAAGGGGAGGCCAAACCGTTGCATGTACTTTTTCAGCTGGGACCGAATGGACACCGCGCGAGACATAGCACGGAAGGACAGCGCGTGCGCCTTGCACCATGATGACGATCGGCCATAACGTGTGAAGGCATTGTACGCTAGACAACGCATCATTAGCGTGGTTTCGGAGTGTTGATCGGCATGTTACGGTACCGTTTAGCAATGTGAGATGATCCTGAGGAGATTTTAGGTTCTTAGAACTACATGCGTCAAATCAATTGCATGATTACTCACGCCTTCCTCAGCTGTGAATTTCCTACGCTCGAGTTCTGCCAGAGCTCCTGCTGCGCCTTCAGGTATCACAAAGACATCCTAATAGAGTATAAGAATCGAGAGCATTAGGACCTCAGGCCAGTTGCTCACCTGAATGGCAGTCATTGCAGCAATGGTGAGAATTTCTTCTCCGCACTTGTAGTCCTTCGAGGCGAAGAGCTATGGCAAAAGATGAGTACGCAACTCGAGCACCAGCCGTCTACACCCACCATTCGTGCGATGTTGACTTCCACAGGACACTCGGCCACCTTCTCGCCAACCACTGTCAACCTTCCATCTTCACCGATCATACCCGCATGTACCAAGCCCTCCAGAGCTCGGAGCACGCTCTCTGCAGGAGGAGATGACACCCATTCGAACTTCATCAGATCGTCGATACCAAGGGACTTCAATTGCAGAATAGGCGTGGTGAGGTCTGTTCGAGTAATCTCTGGCGGCGTTATTGGCTGCAGCGCCTCGTACGCACGCTGGGTGTAAAGCCGATAGCATACACCCGGCGCAGTTCTTCCCGCACGGCCGGCCCGCTGCGTAGCAGAGGCTTGCGATATAGGTGTCGTGGTGAGTGACGACATGGCGTTCGTTGGATTATATGTCCGTATCTGCTTGTTCGTCAGAAAATGTTGTCGCATTGAACAAATCATCCCTACCTTCACGAAACCGGAGTCCACCACGAACTTGATTCCCTCGATGGTGACACTTGCCTAGAGCCGAACGTTGAATATTCCTAAGCGTGAATATGAACGATTTCAAGTGTACCTCGGCGATGTTCGTAGAGACGATCACTTTGCGTGAGCCTTTTTCAGCGGGCTCGAACACCCTCAGTTGCTCTTCGGTGGTCAGGCCCGCATGTAAGGCGAGGAGGACGAGACGTTTGGCGTTTCGAGGAAGACTGATTCGGTCAGATACCAGATTGCCGTGCATTAGGGAGGCGCGACCTACGTCGGTAGCAATTCAGCCAAAAGCTCGAGACACCGTTCGATTTCATCACGACCACTCAGGAATACCAATATATCTCCTGGCGTTTGCTGGACTCTTGTCAGTGAAGAATCGGTGGTGGGTTTGAGAACGTATGTACCTGCATATGAATGCCCCATACTACTTCTGCCGCTTTCTGAACGTAGTCGGGGACGGGTTCCTGGAGGTAAGCAATTTCCACCGGATAGGCTCGACCCTCTAGGCTGACGATCGTGGCCTCGTCAGGGCTATTTCCAGCTGTGAAGTATTCGAGGAACGCAGTTGCGTCGAGGGTTGCTGATGATACAACAAGTCTCAAGGAGGGCCTCTTGCGGCGTATTCTTTGAGACATCGTCAACATTGCCACACCTACCTGGATTTGTAGAAACTTACTTCTTGAGTACCCCCAAGAGTAGATCTGTGTATATACTTCGCTCATGCGCCTCGTCAATCTGAGCCCTTCAATGTCAGAATCAGTTGCATGAACGAATGGTTGGGTGGTAGACAGACCATGATGACGCTGTACTTGCTGAGAAGAGGGTCTACAAGTGTTTCACGGAAGAGCATGCCGTCTGTCAGATACAAGATGCGCGTACGCTCCTTGTCGCTAACATCTTCGAAGCGGATCGTGTAACCAACCTATACTCGGGATGAACGATGAACGAATGAGCATGCAAGGGACGCACATACCTCGTCACCAAGAATTGTTCCGACCTCTGCAGCGACGCGATTTGCGACAGACGTAGCTGCTACGCGACGCGGTTGTGTACAGGCGATTCGGTTACCCTCCGCCGCCCAGCCAGCTTCATACAGATACTGAGGGAGCTCTGGTTGAACTCAGTACGGTCGCCTTGAAGAATCACTAGAGTCATACGGGAAAGGCACGTACGTGTTGTTTTGCCACTGCCTGTCTGGCCCACCAGGATAACTACTCCATGATTCTCGACTGCATAGAGCAACTTCTGTCCTGCGCGACATGATGAGTCAAGCAATGCTCCCCATTGACCTTGGCGAGAACTGACTATGCTTGAATATGGGAAGGCGCTCTCTTGCTGCCTGCAAGGATAGAGAGGAAGAGGTGGGTGCGCTAGGGACGATGTTCTCTTCCGTTTCTGTTGCGCGATCTAGGTTGCTACCAGGCCCGGCAGTCCCTGGTTTCCAGAACTGCAAAGACGCCATACTAGGCTGATACGACTGACCAGAGAGAAGACTCGGAGGAGCGAGGATGCGCGGACACAGTGAAGGCGCCGCAGCCACAACTCAAGCTAGAGTCCGGTATCCCCGGACCGGAAGCCTGAGCCTGCCTGAGCGCTGACAAAGCACAGCCACGCCCTTAGCTGGGTTCTCCCAAACAGAGATCGCCACCACTCACACTCCTTCCCCGGGCTCTGCTCTATCCTTGCTAGACCTCCCTCCCCTTGAGCCTCGTAACTCAACATGTCTGAGCGTAAAGGTATGCTCTCATTCAATCCTCCACAAGCCAACACGATGCTCACTGTTCATCACAGTCTTGAACAAGTACTTCCCCCCGGATTTCGATCCGTCCCTCATTCCTCGACGGAGGCAACCCAAGAACTCCCAACAGGTCGTCCGTTTGATGGCTCCGTTCTCTATGTAAGTACCCAGATCCTGCCCTGACCTCCGCACATACTGACCGACTATTCTGCAGGCGATGTAACACCTGCGGCGAGTACATCTACAAAGGAAAGAAGTTCAACGCTCGCAAAGAGACAGTCGAGGGAGAGGATTACTTTGGCATCAAGATCTTCCGCTTCTATATTAAATGGTGAGCACACTACCGTTCGACGCATGCGAGCTTCGCGAGTCTGACACCGAGTTCCAGCACACTGTGTTCCGCCGAAATCACGTTCAAGACCGATCCCAAAAACACTGACTATGCTGCAGAACACGGCGCATCACGTAACTTCGAGCCATGGCGAGAAGAGAAGGCAGTAGAGGAGGAGGACCGGTTAGCCAAGCTTGAGGAAGAGGAGAACAACCCCATGAAGGCACTCGAGAACCGTACAGTCGACTCCAAACGCGAGATGGACATCCTCGATGCGCTCCAAGACATTCGCGCGCGCAATGCGCGGAACGAACGTGTCGGTCAGTCAGTAGACCTCCTGGAGCGACTACACATGGAGGAGATCGAGACCGAGGAGGATCGTGAGCGGAAGCTTGCTGAGGAGGAAGACGAGAAGCTGGTACGAGAAGTCTTCGCCAAGGTTCCCGCCCCCGCTGCGTCAAGTTCCTCCAGTACAGGCGCAAGCAGCGGTGCGACACCTGAAGTCATCACTGTGAAGCGGAAAGCAGGTGCGGATGAGCCCGACCTGAAAAGTCTTCTGCCAGACTCCGCGCGAGCTCTGCTGTCAGTCGCTTCCACCATTGGCGCTCCCGCACTCAAGAAGAAGAAGGTGGAAGGGAAGAACGCTTTGGGCATCAAGCTGAAGGGAAAGGCGAAAGCCAAGACGTAGACGGGTCAGTTTGACTGTATGGACATCATCGTCTCATGTGCTCTGTGCTATCTCGCATCCCACACGGATTGTATAATAATATCGTACATACCTCACAAGGCTACTAGTACGCTTCATTCGGTCCTCTGGCCTGTTGTAATCGTCTATCTCTTCGTTTCATCCGTCTGCTCTCACCAATCTACAAGATACATCCCGCGGAGCTTCTCTGTCTAATGCCGATCTCGCCAACCCTTCACTCGTCCTCTACTTTCCTCAGTCCACTAACATCCCTTGTACCCCTGCATTCAAAGTTCCCATATGAGCTGCCGTCGTCAAAATCCAAAACTCACAATGCACTTACATGACTGGTGTCCCAAACACTTCAATCGCGTCGATCCGTGTCTCATCCTCGCCACCCTGATTGGAGACCACGAATATCTGCATGAGAGGCTTCGTTTTAGTACCACCATTCACTTTGTACGGCGAGTATGCCAGCACGGCAGAGCAGCCAGCCTTCACGCAAACCAAGTATAGCACTCACATGCAAGCTGTTCACCGACTGGAACCTGACGAACCGCAGGGGAACTTTGCGGCCCTCGCGCACGTCCTCCTCCGACAGATCAATCTCTTGCACAACGCTCGCCTCATCTTCGACGTCGTCGAAGCTCAGCGACGGCCGGTTGATGACGAGCCTGATCTTGCGCGGGCCTTGGGCGACGTTTGAGGTCTGCAGTGCGATGGCGCGGACCTTCACCGTTTGACTGAACTGCACGCCACACGCCACATGTCCATGAGCACGGTAGTGTTGGATCGTATCACATATACACCAGAAGAAGCAAGTATAAAAGGGTCAGAAAGTAAATATTCTGTTATACATGAGAGGTACGTACGGGTAAGCTCAGCAACAGCTGCTCATCCGCATCGCTTAGCAGATATGCGCTGCCGGTGTTTTTCTTCTTGTTGGCAACAATCGACTTGAGCGTGTGCTCTTGCGCCTCGTTCAAGCATGTCAACTGGGAGAGGTCGAGCTGCTCCAGAAGAGAAACCTGCAGGACGAGGGACGAGGACCTGATCAGCGCCACCGCATTTCTCTCGACAAGCACCGCGCACGATCGCGCAGACCGGCAGCCCTCCTCACTTCTGTTTCCGCCATGACGAGATTTTGAGTGTGCACAAAGGGTGGTGTCCGCTACAGATGGTGTTTGGGGGTATGTGTCGTCGAAACGGCTCGAATTAAGAGGTGGTACAAAGTAGAAGTAAGTGTCGTAATGCCAGAGTCGGAGAAGAGATTAGATAAGATCAAGAGAGCGTTGGAGGGNATACACAGCCAGCGGATAACGTCGAGACAACAACCTCGCCCGAGTCGTGTAGGCAGCACTTGCAGTAACACCCATGGATCGAAACTTCTGACCACCAGCCCAACAAGACAAGACGTCTACACCGCACCGTCCGGCTATACAATCACACACTCGTCCTTCGCGTCCTGACGCGTCGGCCGCGCCATGTTCGCCCTCTTGTTCCCGTTCCGCTTCATCTCGGTCAGGCGATTCATCGCTCTCTTGTTTCCTTGGGCTGAAAACATCGTCAGCCAAGGACCCAGTCAGTCCAGGAAATGTCAAGGACGCACCAGCTGCACGCATATACCACCGCTTCGCGAACTCGATGTCCTGCTTCACGCCGATGCCAACCTCGGCGTAGTAACCCACTGCATACTCGGCTTTGCTCAACCCCTTGTTCGCCGCTCGCCTCGCCCACAAGTACGCCTCCGAGTCGCTCTGCTTGAGCACGCCCTCGCTGCCCGTCAGGTACCATCCACTCAACGCCAACTCCGCCTCCGCATGGCCCTTCTCTGCCGCCTTCGTGTACCACGCAATCGACCGCCGCGGGTCCACGGGGCACGTCAGCGTCCCGTACTCGTAGCACTGGCCGAGCTTGAACTGCGAGTGTGTGTAGCCAAGGTGAGCGGCGCGCGTGTACAGCTCCTTGGCGTACGCAGGGTCGTGAGGCACGACGCCGTTCGTCGGGTTCTCGTAYARCATCGCCAGTTCATGGAGCGCGTGTGGGTTTTCTTCGTCCGCCTGCTCKGCCGCRCGACGCAGCCAGCCGATCGCCTCRCGGGGATTAGGCTGCTGCTTGAGCAACCCGCGAAGCAATATGACGCCAAGTTTGTACATTGCCGCAGTGTCCCCGAGCGAAGCAGCTTTCCGGTAGAAGGCGGCGGCACGCTGGGGATCCGCTTTAGTGCCTGCGCCGATCTCGTTACAGACGGCGACTCGGTAACAAGCTGCTGCGTGGTTCTGCTTCGCGGCCTGCAAATAGAGGTGGTACGCGCGCTCGTGGTCCACTTGCAATCCGAGCATGCCCGTTCCGTGACAGTTCGCCAGGAAGAATTGCGCTTCGTCGTACGGCTCGCCTTGGGTCGCCAGTCTACGAATGACCTTCAACGACTCCTGGATGAGCGAGTCACGGTACTTCCTGAGCCCTCGTTGCTCCTTGGCGTCAGCACCAATCTTCTTTGCAGCGTCGATCAGGTACTTGGCATATTGGAAATGCGCCTCCGGATCAGGGTCGTCCTTAATCCGCTGACGGTACTGATCAATGTACTCCTTCGTGTATGGCGGCGCGCTCAGATCGATGGCCTTCGTCTTCTGAGTACGCAAGCTGACTGAAGCGGCCGTCTCCGACCGTTGCAGACGCGGCCTGTTCATCTCGAACTCTACCTCTTCGGGTGGTGGAGGCGGCGCCTGGAACGAAGAAGCATTGGAGGGACCTCTTGCTAGGCTTCCCTGCGAAGCTGCGGGGTATGCTCCTGGCGGACCAGGCTGGTACGGCCCGGCGCCCAGATAAGGTGCAGACTGGCTAGGCGGCATGGGACCTGGCCCTGGATGATAGTTCTGAGGGGCATAAGGGCTTGGGGTAGGTCCAGGGTGTGGGTAAGGAGAAGCTGATGGGCCGGGAGGAGGGTACGGGGTATGCGACGGGCCNGGCGGGGGGNTAAGGNTGATCCAGAAGGACCAGGAGGAGGGTAAGGAGACGCAGAAGGGCCTGGCTGGTACTGGGGATGCATGGGTGGAGGCCCAGGTGGCGCCCCACCAGGAGGGGGGCCCATACCTAGAACATCAGATGCCGCGGCGTAGAGGTGATTGAACTCGTTCGGAGGTGGCGAAACGTTATACTGGGGCTGCTGACCATGACCATGCCAGCTGGGAGGGGGAGGGTAGTGACCGTTCCCATAGCCGTTTTGAACAGGCTGGAACATATCGTCCTGCGCGGAGTAGAGGCTCGTTGTGTCGGTCTCGTTGGACGCGTCGTACGGAAGGGAGTCGTGACCGTCGCTGTACATGCTAGCGTAGCCGCTGTTCCCACTTCCACCAGAGTGCACAGAGGCCGAGCGCATAGGATTATCAACGCGGCCGGGGGGNTTGACGCCGCATCGCATCTGGCGACATGGGTAGACCGCCGCCCATGGGTGGTGCCATGCGCTGGGGAGACTGCATGGAGCGCATAGACATTGAGGTACCTGCACGAGGAATAGGATCACCCATGGGTGGGCCTCTGGCAGGAGGACCGTGCTGAGAGAGGTGCATATTACCGAACTGATCTGCGACGCTGTTCGGGTCATAGGGAGGGGGCAATGGAGGGACATGGTCGTTCTCTCCATACTGATCTGCGGGGATCTGTGTGTTGATTGCAGGAACGGAGCGATTTTGGTGATACATCAGGGGCTGGTTCGCTGTGTACGGAGGATGTCCGTTATGGCAGGGAGCGACCGTCAGGACGTTCCACTGCTGGAGACGGGACAGAGCTCACTGTTATCCTGTCCGTTGGGCTGTCCCTGCCAGTCGCCATGCGCCGGTGGAGGATATCCATTGGGCCCATCTTGAGACTGGGGAGGGCCGTTCCATGGTTGTCCGTTGGCAAGAAGACCTTGGCGACGAGACTGTTTATCTGTGGGAGGCGGCGAGGGCTGCTGGTGCTGGTCTTGGTACTCAGACATCGTGTTCACGATTGGCTTGGCGCACGCAAGGAGCAAAAGACGGGCGCAAATTCAGAGGCCAAGGCCCAAGCTGCGGGTGTAGCTGGGGGGCAGGGCAGGGCGTGCGGGTGGGGAAGGAGAGGGCGTGGATGGGAGAGTGGACGGAAGTGAGAAGAAGATGGAGATGTAGATGAGGGCGAGTGACTAGCAGCACAGCCGGCGCCATGCTTGTCCTCTGATCGCCAACACCCCCTCGACTGGCATCTGTATTCCCCGTATACCTCTACCACTCTCGCACCGTTCTCAAGTTGTACGAACATCACAAGCAAATAATGATACTAGTACCGGTAGTAAAGTAACTGAATGTAGCTAATTATCCGCTCTCCGCGCCGACCACTGACACCGAACTCGTCTCCCCACCTGTACCCGTGCTTCCGTTCATCCCGGTTGCATGTGTTGCCTCTGGCGCAGCCGGGACGACGTCCTCCATAGCCGTGTCTTGATCCGTCGGCTCGTCCTTCACCGTGTTTGGTGGCGGCCTGTCCTCCGAGTTCAACGCAACCGGCTCCGTCTTCGGGTTCGACGCGGATGAATGAGGTGGTGAAGCCGTGGATGTCCCTTCTCCATTCCACACCCATTCCTCTAGGACCCGTTCCACCCTCTGCCTCTCTAACCCTTTCGCTGTCTTGCGTACTTTGACGATCACGTCTTTCTTCCGCTCGACGTGCGCCTCCTCTCCATCATCCACCTCCGCATCTCCGCTCCCGCTGACCCACGCTTGCGCCCAGTCCTGCACCTTCGTATCTGGCTTGCGGACCCTCGCCATACGACTCTCCTTCTCCGTCGGACGCTCCTCTACCCGATCCCAAGATGGTCGCTTGAAATTACGGAAGAGCTCCAAGCTGTCCTCACTGTTTTCCATGGCGATGCGTTTGCGTTTGTTGCCGATGCCGTTGGCCGTACCGTCACCGTTGACTGTGGCTTTTGTCTTCCGGCTACCTCGGCTCTCGTCCTCGCTGGAGTAACCTGCCGCATGCCGCACACGCCACCGCAATTCCCTAGCTAGCGCAGGCGCATCTTTGATACGGTCTCCGGGTACTTCCTCTTTGGCCTGACGCTTGGCGGACTCGTTTCCCCGTTCCATCGTTCGAGCCTCAGACACAAGGAAGTCAGCGAGGGCTTCGACMGACTCCATGACCCGAGGAGAGAATTCTTCTTTCGCCTTCAGGTCCCGCAAGTACTTCTCGCCGGCATACCAGCACAGCCTGTAACGAGGTWAGTTAGACGGATRCCATGTGCATGTGGAATGGACACTTGCTTGACAAAGAATGGAAACCTGAACTTCTTCGGGACATGTGTTGCGATCTCGATATCCCGCACGCGCAGCTCTKCACGCCTGATGTCAGAATCCTRTTTGTATCAGAGGTACGGGTACTCACGCGTTGGGACGTTATATGAATGCAAGAAGTTACCACCAAAGACCAACGTATCGACAGGCGTGTACTGTGGCAATTGTCATGGAAGGTCTCGACCAGACGAGCAMTGATGAACTGACCACAGCATGGATCCARCCAGTCGGGATGATCATCGTGTTTCCTGCCTTCAGCTCGACCTTGAATACCTCATCGCACATGTCCCCAAGCCAAGAGTGATTCTGGACCTCAGTTCCTGACCACCGTTCGTAAGCGGCCAGATTCGCAGGTGTGGGTCGTATGAAATAGAAGACCTGTCGAGTGCAAATGTTCGTCGCCTTAGACACAGGCGCATACAATTTACTATGTGCCATACCTTGGCGCCGCTTAGAATGTGGTAGTATACCGATGATCCTGCGAAGTCGATATGCCARTCCTGATTCGAATATATCAGTTTTGCGGCACAATGCCTGATGGTATCTGCTTACAGTCCAAGCCCCGCCAACACCCATCAGACAGTATAGCTGGACCTTAGGGTAGTTATGACCACGGCCCTTCTTGGTGTTTGGCCAGAATTTCTCYACCCAGTCTAGCTCTCGTACAATACGCGGAGGAAGCACTTGATCCGCTAACTGYGACCCAGAWATCTCGAGGGAGATGACATTCCGTATCTTGTCCCTCTTAGATGRTTCCGTGTGCCAATATTCGAGCCATTTTCCAAGCGTCCAGTTGGGGGTGTTTGACTGAGTTGCAACGTCTGTGAAGCCAAGTCCGGCGAAATGACGGCATGAGTCTCATGTTTCTCCGTGGAGAGCACTTGCCCGCGTGCCGCTCCCGTACACACTGCTTTCCACGTACCAATCACTTCCACCGGGTGGTCTTCACCCAACGCCTCGACTACGTCATCCACAGTGAACCCCGGAGGTGGCATCTTCATCCCTAACCCTTCCTCAGTCTCCACAACTATTGGCTCCTTCATGGCGCTCTCATCAGTCTCCAGCCACTCTATGCCGACCTCGCTGCCCTTCATACGCTTGAATGGGTCCTTCTTGATCACCTTCCCCTCCATCATGCGCAAGAACCTACTGGGATCAGACTCGTTCCCCGAGTTCAATCCTGCATAGTCCCGCTGAGTCTTCTTCCGYGCGGACTTGCGCGCCGGAGGCTTCATTGTAATWACGCGCGACGGGTCCGCSTCCAAGCAACTTCCACAAAACCTAGYCACCNAGRNCGYAGTGTYAAGACCACAGGGCACAGTACCAAGYGTTTGAGAGATAAGACGGACCATTTGTCAACCGCGTCAAGGTCGCCCCCCTCTCCGACGCACCGCCAATGAAACCACGTCTTGCACGCGTCGCACCTCACCCACTTCTCTYTATCGGCAGCGACCTGACTGCCCTCTGGCACACTTCCCTTGCACTCYGGACACCTGTCGTCGTCATCCTGGTGGCCATCCTCTCCGTCCTGCGGGGGTTGCGGTTGTGCATCATCGTCGGTGGCGCCTGCAGCGTCGGGCGTCTTCTGTATCCTGCCGGAGCGGCGTCGTGAGCGAGCCATGATGTGCAAAGCCCAGACAGAGTCAGACAAGACGTGTCAAGTATCGCGACRAACGTGTGGGTAAGGGTATCCCTGCCAGGCAGGTCGACGGGAGGGAAGAGCAGAGTCGAAAGATCCAAACTGCTGTGAGACCGTCCACGCCGCAGTGTAGGCGCCCAGTGCATCTCCGGAAAAGGAGTGTGGCAGATCCCTGGCACCATGTTCCCGAGCACCAGCCACCACGAACCTCTCTACCCTCCGCTGTCTGACAGCCTGCGGTAATGCAGTTGCGATATTTACAAGCTCAATAACTTCTATCTAGCAATTACAACTTCACAGTCCGGGTCCTAATACGAATACAACGGATGACTTCTYGCACACCTCTCAGACTTCACAACKTCAACTCACTGCTTCTCRCTCAGCTCCGCRACACCAGGGAGGGTCTGTRTTTCACCRTGTYANGAGNTATTCRKATGTTCTGAACAGCTCGTYTACTSACCTTGCCCTCGAGGAGCTCGAGACTTGCACCACCGCCAGTGCTGACGTGGCTCAGCTTGTCCTCAGCGCCGTAGTTGGCGACGACGGTAGCGGTATCACCTCCACCAACGATGACGGTAGCACCCTTYTGAGCGGCCTCAATGGTAGCATCAAGGAGTGCCTTCGATGAGGTGGCGAAGGCCGGGAACTCGAAGACACCAGGAGGGCTGATTGATTGTGTCAGGACTCGGTCGTTAAAATCCCTGGAAGATTCACTGACCCGTTCCAGAGAATAGTCTTCGACTCCAAGACGGTCTCACGGAAGAGCTCACGGCTCTTCGGGCCAGCGTCCAGGCCCATCCAGTCGTCAGGAATACCCTCCTCGTCAGTGGCGGTTGCRGTCTACCAGAACGTTAGGGCARTGGGCWTAGRTMATGTCTAGGACGCACTMACCTTGGCATCCTTGTCGAACTTGTCRGCAATGACATAGTCYACGGGGAACACAATCTTGATGTTCCTCTGCTTGGCCTTCTCGACCAGAGCGGCAACCTTCTCGGAACCAGCRGCRTCGAAGAGGGACTGGCCGATCTGTTGACGAGGAGGTWAGTCTCACATAGGAACRACTTGTTAATCCGAACRGRRGGCTCACCTTGACGTTGTYCAGCGTCTTCTTGAAGGTGAAAGCCATGCCACCGCAGATKATCAGCGAGTTGACCTGGTCCYAYGTCARCGCACGTTCGTCRARRCTTRATRGARCACAATACCTTRTCCAGCATGTTCTCAATYAGCTGGATTTTATCGGAAACCTTGGCACCACCGAGGATAGCCAAGAAMGGACGCTCRGGGTGCTCAAGGGCCTTGGCGAAGTAGTCAAGYTCCTTCTTCATGAGGAAACCAGCGGCRCGTTGGGAGAGCTTGACGCCAACCATACTYGAGTGSGCACGGTGGGCGGTACCAAACGCGTCGTTCACGTAGACATCACCGAGCCTGGTGAGACCCTCGCGGAACTCCTGTACTTTGGCAGGGTCGGCCTTGACCTTCTTTCCTTCCTTGTCCTTRCTRGAGCCCTCTTCCTCGATGTGGAAACGGAGGTTCTCGAGCAGGATGACGGAGCCCTCAGGAGCCTCGTTGACAGTCTTCTCGACCTCGGGGCCGACGCACTCGYTGGCGAAGATGACAGACTTGCCAAGTTGCTTCTCGAGCTCCTTTGAGACAGGCGCAAGGGAGTACTTGGGGTTGGGCTTGCCGTCGGGACGGCCGAGGTGAGACATCAGGATGACCTTGGACGCGCCTATTTATCCTATGAGAACGGCCCGTGTGATAGATTTAATGACACTACACACCATTGTCAATGGCGTACTTGATGGTAGGAAGAGCAGCTACGATTCGCTAAGGAATATATGAGGGTCGCGTAGATATTGAGARATCTGAGATTGGACGTACGGCGGGGTTGGTGACCTTGCCATCCTGCATGGGGACATTGAAGTCGACGCGGATGAGGACACGCTTGCCYTTGAGGTCGAGGTCAGTGATGGAGAGCTTGTTGGCGATGGACATGGCTGGGCTGGGGAGGAGAGAAATGTGCAATCGATTGAGGAGAGCTGTGATCTGCGGATGGTGGCTTATATCCGGCGGAAGCGCCCGTGGTCGATACGATGAAGTCACAAATCCGGCATCTTCCACCGGGCGCTAGAGCYACCACTATTAGCTCAGGCAACACAAGCCGTGTCCTCTCTCTCTCCGTCAACTACCGACCCAGGCTCACTCTCGCCCAATCGTATCTACTCCGAATCCACACGTCTCCCATCGAGGCAGTTCTAGTCTCTCTCAGGGACTTCCATCTCCTCATTCATGACCGACAAGCAGGCCGCTGACCAGGCTGCCGCCTCGAACTCCCTTGGTCTCGATCTCGAAGCTCTCAAGATCAAGGACAACCCAGACTTGGCCGACCCTACAGCCTCCGCGGACGCCAAGGGCCCCTCTCCCTCTGGTGAAGACGCGTCCAAATCTCCAGACGGCTCTTCCGAGAAAGCGCAAGGAGATGCAGACCAGTCACARACAGACGCAGCCGACGGCAAGAAGGATTCCAAGGAGAAGAAGAAGCCWTATGTGAACCCTGACCGTGTCAARACGGGCGGTGCCCAGCGAGTTCGTRYTGCCTCTKATGTACTTGTGTAGTGTTGACTGAGGTGTGTGCAGGACAAACTCAGCGAGGAGGAGCTCGCGGAGCGTATGGCGCGCATACGCGAGCAGAACGAGAAGATCAAGCAGAGGCGACTGGTTCGAGTGCTCTATGCGAATRGTGCCCTTGCACTGYGGCTCATGTGTGAATGCAGGATGTGCAAGCCGATGAGGAGGAGTACAAGAAGACRCAGGCAGCTGAACGTGCCAAGTTGGCTAAGATGAAGAAGGTGCAAGAGAACGTGGATAAGGCCCGCGAGCAGAACGCTCGCCGTAAGATGGACAAGGTGCGTTGCGCACTCTGCCATGATGYAACGAATGCCATTCCAACAAGCCTGCTCAGATCCAAAGCCGTGAGTGGGACTCGGGAAAGCCTGCGCGTGACTGGAAGCAGCCCAAGAAGGCTGAGGACGAAACGAACGAAGATGGCGAGMAGAAGCCTGCCCAGTCCATTGGTATCCGCGGYGCTGTCCGTGGAGGTGGACGCGGTGGAGGTCGAGGYCGAGGCCGTGGTGGGCAYGTTAAGTCGCCTACGACTGAGAAGASGGAGGCACCAGCCGCCACCGAGACCGCACCCACTGAGACTGTTGCTGCGARTTCATGAAGAAGGATACCCCTGTACAACTMACATATCCGCTTGCTGTATATCACGTCTGCTAATGCTCACAATTGCAATGCTTTGAATCCTTTGCCCTCGTCTTGATTGATNNNGGTGCCGCTATGGGCGCTCATAGCCCCGATCATCCATCCTTATTTGGTAACTCATCCAGAGGGATTTTCGTAGGCGCCCGTTTTCKTGCAGGAGNNGNNANNGTGCGTCCCAAAACTTGTGGCGGACGGRCCTCTTCCCTCCTCTCACCTCCACCTGCTGGGCTTCTCATCATGGGTCGCGGCGTTCTTCTTACATCCAACTTGCCTCAGCTGCAAAATCTCATCAAACGCGACCCACCAGCATACAAGGAGGAGTTCCTGCAGCAATGGAACCACTACAACAGCATCCGTCAAATATTCCAGATCAACCCTGACGAGAATGCTCAACACTTCAGGGAGCTGGTTTCCTTCATCGCGCAGGTACATATAAAAMCCATTCCATCTCCAACTGCACAGGATCTGACTGCGTTCACAGGTCGCCCAGTGCTATCCCAAAGAAACYGCGGACTTCCCRTCSCAGATTTCTTCGCTACTGCTCGAAAGCTATGGGACGCTTTCGCCCGATACMAGGCGGTCGCTCGTGCAGAACCTGGTTATGCTTCGYAACAAGGAYGTCATAACCTCCATCACGTACGTTCGCAGTGTCCTGTATGTGCAACCCATAGGCTCATCTGTCGGYGCAGCCTCCTGCAAACCTTGTTCCCCCTTCTCCCKAAGACGACGTCCTCCTCTCTGCGCGGGTTCATCCGCCGCACYATCTTGTCTGAYATCCGCACGGCCAACATCCGAACCAAGAACCACAAATTGAACCGCGCCGTACAGGCGATGCTCTTCGGCATGGTRGAGAGAGGGATGGATGCCGAAGTTGTCGGAGACAAGGGCAAGCTGAAGGCTGCKGCWGGACCRGGYCACAATGGCGAAGAGGCAATGTGGGCAGTGGTATTGACGAAGGAGCTCTGGCGGAAAGGTATCTGGTACGTCGCTGCCACACGGGAAGGAAACTTSCTTGTATCTCAMCCTCTACTTNTCGCAGGACYGATGCAAAGACCGTCTCCATCATCGCTCTYGGCTGCTTCCACCCTGTGGTAAAGGTGCAGAGTGCTTCKCTACACTTCTTCCTCGGCAGCGACGAGGACAAAGAAGACAGTGATGATGAAGAGGAAGATGTACGGTWTTMACCCTTGGTYCCCTCGTTGATCYCTTCTGATYCCGCGACAAAAGATGCCAGACGTCAAGGCCCTTCAACATCGTCGCGAGGTCAACAAAAAGACGAGGAGCGGCGAGAAGAAGCTGCAGAAGATAGCCAAGGCTGTCAAGAATGTGTGTAACTGCTCGTTGCTCGCGCTTTTCTCAAAAATTAGCTCACTCCCRCACAGAAAAAGAAAAAGAAGTYCGAGAACAACACGCCCAACTTCCCCGCCATCCAGCTCCTCAACGACCCGCAGACGTTCGGCGAGAAGCTCTACGACATCCTCAACAAGTACGACAAGCGCTTCTCGCTCGACCACAAGATCCTCATCATGCAGCTCCTCTCGCGCGTCATGGGYGGCCACAARCTCTGCGTGCTCGGCTTCTACACATACATCATGAAGTACCTSACCTACCACCAGCTCCGCATCCCCTCCATCCTCGTCGCCCTCGCYCAGTCCGTGCACGATTTTACCCCACCMGACGCGCTCACACCCGTCGTGCGCAAGATCGCGCAGGAATTCGTCCACCCGGGTGTCGGCAGCGAGGTCATCGCCGCTGGAATCAACGCCATTCGCGAGGTCTGCCGGAGACARCCGTGGTCGATGGARGAGGACCTCCTCGGCGATCTGATCGAGTACAGGAAGAGTCGCGACAAGGCCGTCACCGCTGCTGCTCGCGGTCTGCTTCAGCTGTTCCGTGAAGTCAAYCCTGGAATGCTCAAGCGGAGGGAACGAGGCAAGGAGGCYAGCATGGGTATGGCCAAGGGCAGCCAACCGCTACCWTTCGGCCACAGYGCCCARGCGGCCGTCGATATCGAAGGCCTGGTGGTACGTTTMCMYWGTGARGGYRYATGTAGCATCTCTCTGATCCCTYTGCACAGCTCCTYGAGGATCATCTGAAGAAGTTGCGTGAAGAGGAGGGCGTGGCCTCAGGGGAAGAAGACGAGGACGACGAGGCAGCATGGGAGGGCTGGGAGGTCGAGTCTGAGTCAGAGGAGTCCTCCGACGGYTGGATYAGCGTCGACTCCGACACCGATGAGGACCTAGAGATCAGTGACAGCGAGGACGAAGATGACAAGCGYAAAAAGAAGGGCAAGGGTAAAGCCAAAGCCGGTCAAGRKGAYGARGAAGAGAAGRACGAKGAGRACGAGAAAGAGGGWRCCGCGCAAGAGACCGCTGAGGAGGCYGYGAAGCGGATATCYTCGCTTGCAACMACTAAGGTAATYCYCSCYGCTCAGATCYCGCYCAAGAYWGYAACTGAACGTAACGTTGCTTAGATCCTTACGCCTGCAGATTTCGCCCTGCTCAATGACCTGCGCATCAAGGCTGCGTCCGAAGCAGTAGAGCGTGGCGCAGGCTCCGGCACCAAGCGGAAGCTCGCTGCACTCGARTCGCAACGGAAGTCGCTSCTTGCGTCCGGCGATGGCCCCATCACAGACACCTTCATCTCCGAGGACGACATTCTCGGGCCCCGCAAGAAGGCCAAGGCCGACTACGCRGAGCGTATCGCCTCCATCGAGAAGGGYCGCGAGGGTCGCGAGAAGTACGGYTCGCTCAAGGGCAAGAAGAAAAAGGCGAACCCSAGCAGTTCGACCAACCGCGAGAAGGCACGCAACAAGCCCATCATGATGATTCTCGCYAGTGGTGCGGTGAAGGGAAAGAAGAAGGCTTCGCTCCGGCAAAAGCAGCAGAAGCTGCGCGCACACATCGAGAGGGCCAAGAAGGCACACCACTGAGCCGTTCGTTGAGCTTCTGTCATTGTGGATCTACTGTGGTCATATGTCGGGTGWTGTTACATTAGGGTTACATTGTTGATGCTGTTAACTGTYTGTGGGATCAACGCCTTCCGCCGCGGTGACATYGTCAGCACTCTGAGGGATGTTCAGGTAATGCAAATCCGRAAGCCCGCGCAGACGTTGAGCCGCTTGCTCTGGGGTAAGGTCGCGCTGAGGTTCAGCCATGAGTTCGAACCTCATGGATGAAATCTTAGTTCGCTTGTAACGTTAACGACACTTGARAACAACTCACCCAACCARGAACTTCCGAACAGATGCACTTCGAAGGAGCGGAGGAGCAAAGTGAAGATGYAGGTGYGCCAARTTCTCTTCGTCCTGGTCTTCGGAAAGCGCATCCGAGTTGGGCGGGGTTGACCGTTGGTGGATGCCCATGGAGTATGCGAATGAACATGARAAGAGRTTGTCGTAGCGGATGGTGRCCTGCGACAGAATGYCTGCAAAYGAYGTCTTCTCTTCGGGAGTGAGGTGCACGATTGACGGCACATGTCGCTTGTACGGGAGCACTATATATGGTCACTCGAATTGAGTATCACAGCGACGATRRAATYRAGCSATATGCAAACTYACGCATGATTTCGAAKGGCCAGATAGCCCACCAGGGTACGAGGGCGACCCAGTGATCGTTCTGAAGGACGACCCGACCTTCATTCCGTGCGACGGTCACCTCGAAGTGGACATAGTCGCAAAGCAGGCACGCTCGGTTGAGAGGACCTCGGGGTGCGTCYGACGGCGGGGTRGAAAGAGAGTAGTTCTTCAAGTTGGAAAGCTCCGTGGCGGGTAGAGAAGGTACAGCGGAAAGCGACCACACTTGGCCATGAGGATGAGGGTTTGAGCAACCCATCATGGCTCCCTTGTTCTACRGAGACGTTAGACGGCTTCCAGAGTAAGGRATMACRCTCTGCTTRCCTCAAAAATCTGKACATATTTGATKCCYTCTTGRGCACCACGCTTCTTGTARATGGCACACCATTCGTCGATGATGCGCTCAATGTCCTTGGGCGGTAGTCTGGCGAGGGTGAGGTCATGACGAGGGTGGAAGCAGATCACGTCGCATCCACCCTGGACAGGTTCAGTCGTCAACAGAGGATGCGGCGCTGGAGGGGCGGCGGGACCCGGTGGGGGGAGTACTGCCGCATAGTCGTTCTCGAAGACCATGGTGTGCTCGTATTTCTCGTTCTGTTGTCCTCCAGCGCGGGTGTTACCCGGGCAAAGATAGCACTGCGGGTCGTACTGGGGTAGATTGGACTGCTGCGGGGGTTCTGTTTGACCCAGCCATGGCCGTTTGGTGCGGTGGGGAGAGACGAGGACATGCTCTCCGGTAAGAGGGTTGACTGGAGAACGGCAGTGGGTCGTCAGTTAGTATGATGAAGGAGACGAAGGCACTTACGGCGGCGGTGTGGGTGGGTGGATGGGTCGAACTGGATGTCGGCCATGGTGAACGTTGAGGAGAAGGAGTGTTATCGATGAGTGAGTGCGAGCGTCGGCCAATGCCATGCTTGCCAGAGTCCACCGTCTGTTCTGTTCTCTGCAACTTTTGATCGTGCTCAGTGACCTCATTCCCCCTCCGGCCCGCACTCCCGGTGCATCCTTCCAGCGCTTCATCGGGCGCTTGTACTGCTTCGTCTTGATCGCCCTGTGCTCCCTCAGTCTGTTCAGCCACCGCTACCACCATGTCTGACGAACCTGCCTACAAGCGTCCTCGTATCCAGCGCCCACGCTCCCCCTCTCCTGTTTACAAACTAGACGACGAAGATGACTCTTATGAACCGTATGTTCCCGTCGCTCAAAGGCGTCAGGCAAAGCTCGCAAAACTGACGTCTTGGGGTGCAAATGCCGAAAAGGAAAAGGCGAAGCGTCTCCAGGAGGAGCAGGAAGAGCGTGATGACGAAGAGCGAGAGGAGGAACGACGAAGAGAGAAGGCTCGGAAGGAGCGCACCCTCTTGATGGAGGCGCAGGAAGTGCATGACCGCAAAGCTGCAGAAGGTGTGTCATGCCTACGATCACGACCAAGTACACTCTAGCTCACCTCACTTGAAGATGCCAAGAAGACTGCCGCGGAGAAGGCGGAAGAGGAAGACGCAGAAATCCTAGCCGCGATCGCCGCTCGCAGGAAACTCGCGTCAGACCTCGAGCTCGCCAAGGGCGTGCAATACACTGAGCCTCTCAAGACATCGTATGTCTTTCCCCCCTTAAATGGTTACGCATACAACATCCTGAAATTATTGATAGATGGCGGCCACCAAAGTTCGTACGAGATAGAACGGAAGAGGAGAACCGGCGGATACGGGAGAAATACCACATCATCGTCGAGGGCGAGGACCTCCCTCCACCTATCGAGAACTTCACGGTAGGTTTAGTCACCCTCATAACTGCTCCGGATACTGAGTTCACTCCAGGATATGAAAGTGCCGGAATCTCTTGTCAAGTTCCTCAAGTCCAAACGGATCACCAAGCCAACGCCCATCCAATTGCAAGGGATACCAGCAGCGTGCGTCGCGCCCCCGTGTGCTATAAATTGTAATCATTGATATCTCCATGCAGGTTCTCCGGACGCGACATGATTGGCATTGCGTTCACGGGATCGGGAAAGACTCTGGCATTCTGCCTACCTCTCATCATGTTCGCCCTCGAAGAGGAAGCCCGCCTTCCCTTCATCCGAGGCGAAGGTCCGGTTGGCGTTATTCTCTGTCCCTCTCGCGAACTCGCTACACAAACATACGAGAACATCTTGACATGGACCGATGCGCTTGCCAAGGACGGTCGTTACCCTCGACTCAATACCCTGCTATGCATTGGCGGAATATCCATGAGCGAGCAAAGCCATGTCTTGAACAAGGGCCTTCACATCGTGGTCGCCACCCCGGGACGGTTGATTGACATGTTGGAGAAGAAGCGGTTCACGTTCGACAACTGCAAATATCTTTGCATGGACGAGGCAGATCGTATGATTGACTTGGGATTCGAGGAGGATGTCCGAAATATCATGAGCTTTTTCAAGGTGAGATTCTGGGTGTCATAATCCCAAAAGACGTTACTGAAATCTGTTGCAGAGGCAAAGGCAGACATTACTGTTCTCTGCTACTATGCCGCGAAAGATCCAGGACTTCGCTCAGCAGTCGCTCGTGAAACCGGTCCTGGTGAACGTTGGACGTGCTGGTGCTGCCAACTTGGACGTTCTGCAGGTTGTCGAGTACGTGAAACAAGAAGCCAAGATGGTGTACCTCCTCGAGTGCTTGCAGAAGACTCCGCCGCCTGTCATCATATTCAGTGAGAATAAGAACGAAGTCGACGGTGAGCACGATACTATCATATCCGCTATACACGACTCATACCGCAATAGATATCCAGGAGTACCTCCTACTCAAAGGTGTAGAGGCGGTCGCGATTCATGGTTCTAAAAGTACGTCCACTTCAATTCAGCATGGTTCTGAATCGACGATACTAACGTACAATTCTAGCCCAGGAAGAGCGACAGTATGCCATCAAGGCCTTCAAGTCTGGCGCGAAGGACGTGATGGTCGCGTCCGGCGTCGCTTCCAAAGGTCTCGACTTCAACGACATTCAACACGTCATCATCTTCTCCATGCCCAAGGAGATCGAGGACTATGTCCACCAAATCGGCCGCACGGGCCGTAGCGGCAAGACAGGTATCGCCACCACGTTCGTGAACATGAACACGCCAGAGCAGACGCTGCTCGATCTCAAGTACCTCCTCATGGAGGCCGGCCAGAAGTGAGTCCCGCTTCACGTTCATTTCCGCGATCAGCTGTGTTCCATTCGTACGCTTGGACGCTCATACGTCTCTTAGGGTTCCGCCATTCTTGCAGAGTATCGAAGATCCGCGCGCGGCTCAAGGAGGTGCTCTCAAGGGGTGCCCGGTCTGTGGTGGACTGGGCCACGGCCTGTCCAACTGCCCGAAGCTCGAGGATGCGCAGCGGAGACAGATGGCCTCCCACCGTATCTCCGACGACAGGGGAGGGTATTAGGTTTGCTAGGAATCCGCGCCGCGTTTCAAACGCATGTACAGGGTTCACATCTACATCCCACACCTGTCACTCGGTATATGGCATGCAGAGCCACAATGTCAGCAAGCAAAATCGATGCGCATCGGTTTCGTCTACTTGTACAAGCTATCGAAATACAACTTTCCGCACTTCTCTGTTGGACTTCCCTGCAACCACAATGCGATGTATAATGATAAAGTTTAGAGCTTGGACGGCTCGATGAAGGAGACACCCTATGTCACAAGTCAGTATCCACGACGCTACTAAGAATGTCTGGTCATACCTTCTCGATGTTCGTCGCGAGCTCAGGTACAGCGTTCTTGATCAGGGTCGACTCGTACTCCGAGATCTTGCCCAATGAGTTGATCTTCACGACACCCTCCGGCTAACACACGTACAAGTCAGCCCAACGAACCATGAATCGAGGACAATTACGCACCCCAAGCTCGACGGGGGCAGAGAAGTACTCGAGATCGCGGCCGATTTCCTTCTTGAGCGCATCACCTCCCTCCTTGTCGGCAGCAAGGTTCACGAACGTAGGCGCAACAATGCCCTTCTCGCCCTTAGCTGCGCGGATCACCTTGTATGCGAACTCGGCACCGGCGTACGCCATCGAAAGCGTCGCTGAACCCGCGCCATCCTTAGCCTTGACAACCTCGTCTCCACCGAACTGAATACGGTTGGTAAGCTTGTCGACCTCCTCCTGGGCGAAGCCGGAGGGCAGGGGGTGAGAGGACTGGGAGAGCAGAGGCACGATCTAGGCACACATTCAAGTCAATACGGCTGCTGCGATTGGACACAAAGGAGTACGGACCGTAACGCCGCTGTGACCGCCAACTACGGGTACGGTGATCTTGGAGGCAAGGGAAAGATCACCGAGAATTTCAGAGACGAACGTGGAGGCGCGGACGACGTCCAGAGTGGTAACACCGAAAATCCTGCGTCTGATGTGAGTGCGACGATTGTATCACTATGGCGCGATATGCACCTCTTCGGGTCGAACACGCCGTGCTTCTTGAAGACTTCAGCCACGATAGGAACGGTGGAGTTGACGGGGTTCGAGATTACGAGCACGAACGCCTTGGGCGCGGTCGTCGCAATGCCAACAGCAAGATCTCGTACGATACCAGCGTTGATCTAGGGAAAATTAGTCTGTGAGTCCGCCAATGGACTTGCTCGTATTACCTTGAACAGGTCATCTCTGAGATCCACAACATTTCAGTGGCTACAATCAACTCAATGGTTGTGAACTAACCTGGTCATCTGTACCGGAGGAGTCAGCATTTATACAGTTGCACGGACAATTGTACGTACTCCGGGCTTCCTGGGGACGCCAGCTGGGATGATAACGACCTCTGCACCAGTCAAAGCCTTCTTGAGACCATCATCAGGAGGGAGATAGCCAGTGACTTTCGCAGGAGTCGAAATGTGGGAGAGGTCGGCAGCAACACCTGGCGTGTTGACGATATCGTACAAGCTCAGCTGAGTGTGCTACGTGTGAATGCGCTGGGACGACATGATCGAATACTGCTACTGTACCTCGGTGACCAGCGGGTTGGTCTTGAGGAGAAGAGACAAGGGCTGGCCAATACCGCCTGATCGCGGCTGATTGAGTACGACTTTGCTACGAGGGCAACAAAAGTCTTACCTGCCGCGCCGAGAACTACAGCCTTGACCATTGTGGATGCGATGGGGACGATAGGGGAGAGATGGAGGTGGAGAAGACGAAATGGCACTCCGCGTCCCCGCACCTGTATATCTACTGCAGCGTCCACGTGACCGCTGCGATCCCCCGTGGGGCTTCCGCCTTTCCCGGTCCGACGCGACATCATGCTCTTCAACTTGTCTCGTCCACCCACCGCCCTCCGACGCAGCACTTCTGAGTTTCTGCAGCTTTGTCGTCAACTACCATCTGCACGCCGTGCGTTATACGTGACTTCGCGGTCGAAGACGATGTCAGAGCCCAAAGTCATCTCAGTTGAGGGCCTCAGCTCTTCGGAAGCAAAGTACGTTTCCGTCCGACGCATACACATGCTTTCCGAGGTCTCGATTCCTAACCGCCATGGATCCCCGTGTTTTCCGATTTCAGGTGGGTCAAACTCAAGAAGTGCACGTACCGTGACCCGACGGGCAAAGAGGCGCGTCTACCGCTTGGGCGTTGCTGGTAATCCGCACGAGCTCATTGCGTATTGCAGCGTCTCTGGGAGTTTGCGGAACGCCCCACGCGTCCATCCTCCGGCATTGATGGCATGTGCAAGTTTTCTACGCTCGAAATCCGTGCCGAGTATCTTACCGGCGCTTTCTAGCTGTCGCCATTCTCGCCTTGCTTCGCTCCGAGTCTAACAAATTCCCGCCATCGACCATTATCATAGAGCAATACAGGCCGCCAGTTGATCGCCATGTCGTAGGTGCGGTAGAACATCCGTATGCCGTAAGACATGGTATTGATATAGAAAATCGTATCACTGCATGCGTACTACAGAGCTTCCAGCAGGCAAGTCACACGAAGCAAAATAGCGTCCGTGACTGCAGTGCTGACCACCCATAATCAGGCCTGATTAGCGAAGGCGAGAGTCCGGAACAGACGGCTATCCGGGAGCTGGAAGAAGAGACTGGCTTCAAGGCCAGCGGTGTCGTCCAGAGCTCGCCTCTCCTTGTCAGCGATCCAGGTGCGCTTCACATCTCATGACGTCACTATTCCGCTCAATGCTGTGTTCTCAGGCATGACGAACGCCAACATGAAGCTTGTCACGGTCGATGTACCGTTCCCCGAGAACCTTGAGATGCCTGCGCAGAAACTCGACCCGGGAGAGTTTATCCAGGTGCGCATCGTAGAACTTGCGAAGCTACGTGCTGAGCTCCAAGGTACGACTGAAATCACATCCTTATATTCAATTGCTAACGGCATGGCATTTACGCTACGTTGGTAGCATACGAGAGGAAGGTCAGCTTGTCTGAGCTACGCTCTGTGAGTCTCCACTGATGTGTGTGTCAGGGCTTTGTGATCGATGCCAAGCTCGATCACCTGGCGTCCGGTTTTGAACTTGCAGAGAAGTTGAGGCAACCCAAGTCCTCGACATAGTGCTGAAAATGTAGCTATTGAGAAGTCTCTATTGCGTGTGCAACATTGTCAAAGGAAGGGTCTCTCGGTGCGGGGTATGAGCCGCGTACTGCGCATCGGTCTCGTGTGAGGTGCGTATCTGTCAAGCCTAGATTCTTGTGCGCTTATTCTGGCGGACGCCCTTTAGGACCGACTGACCACACTGCCTCATAGGGTAGGCGTGAGAGATACTCACCCATGATGACACTGGATATCGATATCCGAGTACAGCGAACCAGCTCTCAATTGAGCGTTCCGTGCGGAAGCATTCAGAGAAGCCATATTATCTGACGGTGTTGCATGCCCATGCAATGCAGCCAGATCTACTTTTACTAACCAGGCGCTTTGGAGGGCAGAGCCCCACATATAGCCGGGATACTTTTGCACCCCTCCCCCTTCGCTGAGTATCATCATGCCCCCACTGTATCCACTTCGTAACTCAACCTTCTCTCTCGACATATCGTCGCTTGCAGGCTTCTTAGGAGCAGATGCCGCTTTAGCAGTGATGATGCTCCCTCATCTTCACGCCCAACGAAGATGGTGGGGGTGGTACAACTGCCCGGGGAGTTACCATCTAGCCAAACGCTACGGACAGATGGCGCGGTTCAGATTTTGGAGCCCCTCTTATCGATCGGCGGCTGTCCCTCACGAGGTTGCTGTCGAGCTGGAGGGGGTCACGGGGCCTGCATACACCTCAGCTCAATCGGGAGCGGTCTTGCCTCGCACTGGCCCCTTGGCTACTATGCTAGTGGACGCTTGCGCAGAGGTAGAGACAGTCGAGGTAGACGGGAGATACTCAGCTGCTATGGATGTGACGATCGTCCGCCTCCAGCGCGAACCACAAGCGCTTGACTATCCTAGGGTTCCGCATACGCACTCAAAGTGGCTGTCCGCCATTCCCATGCTAGCCACCCTATCGACTTCCGTCGTATGCGGCTTCTATCGCGACTGGTTCATCGCTTTCGTGGTGCTATTCAGTGCCCTCTGCCACGGCCTAGCCTGCCTCGTCATGGGCAACGCCACATTCACCTATCAACATCACATTCCGCACCAGACCGCCTGCTTTGCCTCAGGATGGCTAGAGGCACCGAAGACCTTCGTCGTCCTGCGCGGTACGGAGACTGCCGTCGCCCCAATTACTCGTGGTCGGTTCTCACTCCGATTCGAACATTCCAAGGAACGCTACTACATCACCCTGTGCTCCGTTCTCCTTGGGCTTCAATTCCTATCCCAGCTCCTCTTCGTCCCACAGGGGAAGCTCTTCGGACAAACCATGTTCATCGCCTCCCTCGTCGCCTCATGGGCAAGCCACCGCCTCATCCTCGCGCGTGGCAAAGAAAGCATTCAGCGGCGTATACTGATGGCGGACGTCCTAGGCGGGCCCCAACTTGAGCGGTACCGCTTCGGAACTAGGACCGNCGCGGCGGTGTTCACTGTCTTTGCTCTCCGGGAAGCTATCGGGGTGGACGTTGAAGCGCGGCTGAAGGCGCTCCTCCCGACAGATACGCCCGTGTGGCAACTGTGGCACGCTACCGTGGCGCACAAAATCGCGCAAGGACAGCCCTTGTGCTTCGAGAAGGAGGAACAATGGGAGTGGCAAGAGATGCGCGGTCTCTCAACGAAGGACGAAAGCGCGCTATTCACGGAGATCTTGGGAGACGCAGAGACCGCATATGACGCGTACCGTGAACATCTGTTTGGGATGGAGTGTTAGCCTCTTTCGCAGAACGATCGGCTTTCCCGGCAGGATATCGATGGCGTCGTGATTCATGTATACACTCTCCGCGGCAACCGGTCACGATATCCATCCAAACAACGGTCTCTCAGCGTTAATTCGTTTGATATCCCATAGGTTCCGGGCGCGATCCAAAGCGATTGTGCGGCTTTGTTGAAGTGGCAATTCTCTACTATCAGACCTGTACCCAGGTACAAGAAGACGGCTATGGTCGATGAAGCGAAGGCACAAGGCGGTGGGGATGTGACACCGATACTGGTACCCGTTGACAGGACAGCTAGACAATCGAAGGAACCCAGAACTGCCCTGACGAACTTCCGTGGACGTGTAATGCGATGAATGACTGGGGGCGTGCGTGCAACAAGGTGGACTGGCTGACTAGTATGCTCAATAGGGAGGCGACCACCCAGCTCCCTTCACACGGGCTGTCAGCTGTTGTGGTTCTACGCGCCTGGTGCACAGCTTGTGGATGCCTCACCCGTACTTAATGGTGCGCGATGACCCTCCCTTCCCTTATCTCCTCTCGTTTNCCCCTCCTTCCCCTCAGATCCACCATCGCTATCCAAAGCGCCATCTCTCACGATTTCTGCAACCACGCCATCCATGCCTATCTCCGTCCAATCCATCATGACGCTCAACAATCCCAGTATAGCATTCCTACCCGCCGCACTAGCCGGCTTCGTCGGAGCGGATGACACCGCGGACGCCTTGACGCAATCCTACGTGTATGGACGCCGTAACATCTTGAGCCTGTACAACAGTCCCGGCAGCTACGGCGTCGGCAGGCTTCTCAAATCACTTGCACGGTCCCACTTCTGGGATGGTCTTCACGCAGGGGCTAGCATTGATCCAGATGCCTTCACTCAGGCCGTAGCAAAAACCCGTGGCCCCAAATTCACCGCAGCATTCTCCGGAACATCCATCGAATCTACGGGGGAAATCGCTAACATCCTCGCCACCCATTGCAAGAACCTCCCCATCGAAGGCGTTGCTGAAGGCCGAGTCACTACCCCATTCGCCGTCACGATTGCGAATCTTTATCACACACCCAGCAGTGAGGAACACCCTACATTGAAGGCGAACGCACCGTTCCTGCCCATCCTCGCCAGCGTCGGGGCATCTGCTGCTTGTGCTGCCATCGGTGATTGGCACTGTTTCTCCATGATTGTACTTGGCATGTTCTGCAATGCCGCGACGTCGACCGCCCTCCGCACGGGCGATCTCACGTTCACCCGACCGAACACTACGCCCGGAGCGCCCGCTGGAGACGGATTCCTCGAGATTGGCAATGAGATCGTCGTTCTGCAGGGATCTGAGAGTGCCGTTGGATCCGTCACTCGCGGACGCTTCTCCCTTCGTTTCCCAAGCGAGAAGGCTCTGGGCCGACTTGCCACCTGCGCCACCATGTCCACGTTCCAGTGTCTGGCACAACTCTTCATCGTACCCCAAGGCACCCTACTCGGACAATTGTTCTTCGTCTTGTCGCTGGCCATTGCCTGGCTGTACAACTCATTCATGGCGTCTGCGGCGAAGAAGGCGAAGGCGAAGGTCGTTGTCGATGATGTCTTGAAGACGCCGTCCATGCAGCGGTACAGCCTCGGCTCGCGGTCTGCGATGGCAGTGTTCTTGATGCAGGTCCTGAAGCCCGCGAACGTGGAGGAGCAGCTCGCCGCTTTGATTCCTAACAAAACCCGCGTCTGGACCGCATGGAGGCAGATCGTTGCTCGTCGCCTCAGGGACGAGAAGCCTACCTTCGAGGCGACTGTCCGACCCGCAGGAACTGAGAACTTCAGTCCAGAGGAAAGCACGCTCCTCCACACGCTGCTTGGCGACGCCCAGGCGGCCGTCAATGTCTACGGTGCTGCTCGTGGTCGCTACTGAGGACCGGACTTTGTGTGGTCAGTCCCATCAACTTTGAGTTGAAGTACTACTGGTCGCCGTGTCCGACGATACCCACCTCCCCTATGCTTACTATCTCTTGTATCATCGCCTCGATCCGCTTGCCGTGTAGCACCACCCATTCAATTCGTACCGCTCCTACGAGTAGGACCTCTTAGACTTTTATATTGTCTACCTGTGGTTCCCAGTGTCTATGACTGATGTAAACTACTCCCAGTGTTCCAGACCACTTCCGAGTCGCCCGCGCCCCTAGTCTCATGCCGTTTACGTTTGTCCTAGTGCAGTGCGGATTCATCCGATTGACTGATCTATTTCCCGAGTACACTACTTTCCGCCTCGAAAAAGCGATCTACAATAGACTTGATTTGATCAATGCATGAACCTGCCCGGGCAGCCGTCCTGCTGAAGCCAAGCTGTAGCACATTAGTATATCCAGTGACGCCACATTTTGAGCGCGAAGTCCGGCGTCAGTCACCTGGAGTATCGCGAATAGTAGATGCTGACTCGGCCGCGGATGCGCTGTAACTTTGTCTCACCACAACCACGAATCCATAGATATGATGATAGAGTACAGTCGAATTTTCTCAGCTAAGTGGGCGATTTCACTTCGAGCTTTCTGTCTTGAAGGCAACCATCTCATACTCTGGCAGGACCACTGCTGGCACGCGCCCGTGCGGCCTCGGAGGTCAATTGCTCAAACATCTAAATGCTTCGTATATGCTCGATGGTCGCCGTGATTCGCACACGGCTTTTGTGGCGATCAGATTTCTGAATTCTGAAAGACACGCATCGGAGGCTTGACGTGCAGCAGCAGCGAGTATTCGTGCATCACCATGGCCTCACTACTCGCATACGGCGGCGGACGTCTTCCACAATCCGGCCTTCCTCCAGCAGTAAGTTCAATTCTGAAACGGTGTCATGCGAATTCATTTGAAAGAAGTTGCTAACGATGCCGTGCACACAGCCTTCGCAGAGGGCGATTTGTCTTCTTGGAAGTTCTGCGGGTCGCCTGGCAGTGGATCCAGTAGGCTCGAATTTACCACATTGAGCGCACGCGCTACCCTGTCCCCGATCGTAGAGCCTACTCGAGTCCGCCCTTGCACATCCGCGAGGACACCCTTGCACATCCGCGAGGACACAAGGCGTTGGTGGCTTGCCCGCGGAGACCAGTGCTTATCCCGGTAGTAGCACTATCCGAAACCGCCCATTCTCTGCGTGGATCATCCACATCATGACTAGGATAGTGCCGAGTCAACCACCACGCTCGTTGTGCACGTCTCGCGCATTGGTATGACTACACTGTGCGAAAGGTCAAGGGTACTTTGGCTGGCCGTTCGACAACATAAAAACCCCATTCTCGCTTGGCTTCACTGCGCATACCCTGCTTTCGCCTTTCTACTTGCCCCTAGCCGAATGTCTTCTTCCCAGAATGGCGTCAGCCTCGATATCTCTGGAGTTGCCGGTTTCTTCGGTGGCGACGTCTCGGTGTCCGCGATGGCGACGGTTCACATCTACGAAGGCAGAAAGTGGTTGGGATGGTACAACCAGCCTGGAAGCTACGAAATCGCGAAGCGCTACGGACAGCTCAGCACGTCTCGTTTCTGGGATGCCCTTTATCCTGGGGTGAACGTCGACCCCGCGACCCTTTTCGAGTTCGACGGCACCCAAGGCCCGAAGTATACGGCGGTACAGTCGGGCACGGTCATTGCAAGGACGGGCCACGTCGCACGGCTCTTTATGGAGGAATGTAAGGAGGCACCTGTTCGCGCCACTCCCGGAGCCCTACCACAGAGGACAACCTCACCCGGCCTCGTCACTGTCGCAGACCTCTCCGTAATTCCGCGCGAGATCGAAACTCCTCACCAGCAACGCAACATTGGCAGCATACTAGCATGTGCCCCCATTTTAGTGTCCATGTCCGCCTGCATAGTCTGCGCCGTGCTCGGGGATTGGTTCTGCTTCTCCATGATCCTGCTCGGCATCGTCGCGAGTGGGTTCTCTTGCTATACGATTGGTATGGGTACGCTCACCTTCAAGCACCCCGAGCCCGCAAGGGATGCCCCTCCCGGAGACGGCCTGCTGGAAGCCGAAAACGAAATAGTCATCCTGAAGGGCCCTGAAGGTGCGGTCAACTCGATTACCCGAGGCCGCTTCTATCTCGAATACGCCAGCAAACCGCGCTACAACAACATAGGGTGGTGCTCCATTCTCCTGACCTTCCAATTCCTTGCACAACTCCTCATCGTGCCTCAGGGTACTCTCCACGGCCAGATCGCCTTCCTCGTCTCGTTGGCGGCTTCGTGGGCCTACAACTCGTACTTGTCATCGTTAGACAAGGAACGAATACAGCGATCCATTCTTGTAAACCAGGTCCTTCGTCTCGACCCGAGTCACATCCACAAGTACGAGTTGGGCACACGAACCTCCATGGTGGTCTTTTCCCTGCTTCTCCTCGCACCTGCCAACACCCGTGGTCTGAGGAGAGTACTCAACGACCTGCTCCCGAATGACACGGACGTATGGACCCGTTGGAAGGATGAAGTCCTCTCATGTATCGAGAAGGACCTGCGAGCTGACACACACGAGTTCACCTTTCAATTCGAACCACTTGCTCCTAATGATACACTGGGACCCTGTGTGTCGTTATTGGAAACTTTGCGTGGCGATGCAAGGGCGGCAGCAGGATACTATGAGGATTACCGTCGGTGCGCATGATATCTGTGATTGTAGGACGGTCGTGCTGATGAATTGGCGCATCAGAGCCGCATGTACTGTGCAGCCGTCGCACACAATGAAGTCCGGGTCGTCACCAACGGCCTACGATCGTTACAGTAGCCTCCCATACCGGAGCTACACGCCTCTCGATCCTACGTCCGGCGCTGGCTCTCATGAAAGCCTCGTGTAAAAGTGCTTGTAATGTATGCAGGACGGTGACGTATCGACTCGTGCAATGATCTTGGCTGCGGCGGGGCGTCTTGGCGTGTGAGGTACTCTGTAACTTGTCCCTTGACTACTATAATCTGTACTTGGCAATTCACGACAACGCGATGTTATTTGACTTTAAATCGCGACCTGCTTTACTAACATCACGTAGAATAGGAGGGGGCGGACGCCTCTCAATAGCACCGTACGGTCATGGGCGCCATTGAGGGAGCGAGGCGGTCGGGGCTGTGTGGCTGTGAAGTTCCCGCTCTCTGATTTAGACCATCTTGTTCTCAACTCGCACCGTCAACGAGGCTGTTGACGAAGATGTCCGCGCCATGAGGCAGTCGCCCAGCGGCAATGGCATGCCTGTCCGATATATCTACAGTGATGGCCATCGACAGCGACGGCTCGTCCCTCCCTACAAGGACAGTACGCCTCTGATACCCACCTTGTCTTGTACAGCTCGCAGCCGCCGCTGCTCGTCGCTGGCCATGACAATCACCATACCCCTACAGCATTCGCAGTTCAATCTCGACATCTCCGGAGTCGCCGGTTTCTTCGGAGGAGACGTGGCCGTTTCCGCGATGGCAACAGTCCACATCTACCAAGGCCGAAAATGGTTAGGGTGGTACAACACTCCAGGCAGCTACGAGATCGCGAAGCGATACGGTCAACTCGGGCGATCGCGCTTCTGGGATGGTCTCTACCCTGGTATCAACGTCGATCCTGCCGTCCTCTTCGAACTTGATGGCATGAAGGGCCCGAAGTATCGAGGAGTGCAGTCGGGGACCATCATCTCCAAGACGGGCCATCTGGCTCATCTTCTGGTCCAAGAGTGCAGGGACATCCCGAGGAGCGACGTCACTCTGGTACACTACCCTCGCATCACAACACCAGTTGCCGTCACCGTTGTCAACCTTTGGCACAAACCTAAGCCCGAGGAGCATCCGCGAGTCTTCAGTGACTCAACGGGTCCCCTCGCCAGCATACCCATCGTGGCGTCTGTCGCAACCTGCGTGGCGTGTTTGGTGTACCACGATTGGTTCTGCTTTTCGATGATTCTGCTCGGGATCATCGCAAGCGGAGCGTCGTGCTTCGTGATCGGCTCAGGTCGATTCACGTTTACTCACCCACAACATGCAGATGGCGCGCCGAATGGGGACGGCATTCTCATGGGCGAGGACGAGGTCGTCGTCCTGCTCGGGAAAGAAGGTGCAGTCACGCCCATCACGAGAGGTCGGTTCTCGCTCAAGTTCGACAGCGAGCCCGAGTATCACAACATAGGCATATGTTCGATACTCCTCACCGTACAGTTCCTGGCACAGCTGCTCCTCGTTCCGCAGGGAGAGATCTTCGGCCAGATCATGTTCCTCACCTCCCTCGCCGTGTCGTGGGGCTACAATTCCTACCTGTCGTCTCTCGACAGAGAGAGCATCCAGCGTCGCATTCTCATGGAGAGGGTTCTGCGGCATCACAGGAAGCAAAAGTACGAATTTGGAACGAGGACCGCTATGGCCGTCTTCGTGCTCCTCGTCCTTTCGCCTGCTAACCACGACACTCTGCGCAAGACCTTAGACGACCTGTTGCCGAACGAGACGCCGGTGTGGGATGTCTGGAAGGAGTCTGTCCTACAGAAAATCCGTCTCTTCGATGAGAAACAGGGAGGAGAGCTCAAGCGCCCTGCTTCCCCCCGCTTCAACTACGACGTGAACCATGGCTTCAACGCGACAGAGTTGAACCTCCTCCATACTCTATACCGGGATGCGGAGGTCGCATTTGATCAGTATCGCCAGTACGTTGAACGGCTTCATGTCGAGCGATTACATGCTGACTATCATCGTGTCCAGACGAGATTTTGACGACTGTACGTCATGATATCCGGCATAATCTGCGGGCTGTGGACAACCTCTCACTGTGCGTATCACTCAGCTATCAAGAATTAACAAGTCAACCCGAGCAAGTACTCTACGAGATCCTCTATCCATGGCACCTCCTGCGCAGGTCGCCTTCGTTGGTATGTACATGTCTCGTTCTTCCCGTGTACCGCCCAAGGAGCGATATTCACCCATACCGGCAGGACGTTCACAATTGTGCTTTTCATGCTATCATCGGCTATGTATCATTGCTATCACGTTTCACGATTTCTTCTCTGTACACACGACTCCCAACCCCTTCACGAACCTACCCATCACTGTCTCCCCAATGTAGACCATCTCGGCCCAAGCAACTGGACTCTGGATAAACTGCTCACATTATCGCGCTCTCGTACTGCATTCCGTTCATGATCACGCTTACATACATTCTGGAGGTCTCGCTGTAACATCCGGTGCAATCTACTTGTGCTTCATATATCCTCTCGAAAGACGAGCTTGTAAGGTGCCAATATTTTATTTATCATCCAAGCTGGACCGATGAGCCTGCTGACAGTGCTGAGTGAGCGCGCCGTGGTGGCACGAATTCGTGATCACGTTCATTCATAGTCGCGTCGCGTCAGTAAGCGCTCGCAGTGTACGCCACTCCTTTGACCATGTCTACCATGTCTACGCGCAGGACCAAACGACGACGCCTCGATTTCGATGGCCAGGACGCCTCCGACGGAATGGAAGGCGACTTCCAGAGGGAAGCTGAACCAACACCCGCCGTCGAGCCTCAACAACCCAGTACAGAGTCAGCGCAGCTTGAGGGCCCTCCGCCGGAAGAGGCAGATGCCGAGGCGTCTGCGAAGGAACGCGAAGTGTGGGATGCGTTTAGAGAGGAGCATTACGAGTGTGCGTCCTGTCTCCTGGCTATATGCGCCGCGATCTGACCGTGTTGATTGCCCAGTACTCGAGCAGCTGCCGCTGTCTTTGCATCGAGCATTCACCCTCATTCAGGAATTGGACCAACAAGCACAGGGTGAGTCTACATCCTGTACTTTCGCTTCACACCCCTTGACGGCAAGCGTCAGATAACATTACCCACATCGCTCCCGCGGTCCTCAAGTATGTCGCGTTGCGCAAGGCCTTAGCTAGCGAGGCCGCCACAGAAAATGGTGCTCCTGACACCGACGCGAACGCAGAAGCAGCGACAGACGGGCCGGGCAATATACCTCTACCTAACGGCAAGATACCTAACGATACCCCAGTTACTCCTTCCCCTCCCGCGACAGCCGCAGAACCCTCGAGGAAACGACAAGTCTCGTCCTCCACTTCAAGCTCTCTCGCATCTGCCGTTGAATCCTCCACCTCGACGCGTGAGCTGCTCGTCCATCTTGCGCAATCGTCCGAAGAGGCCACAAGAGCATGTGCGGAGAAGGTATACCTGGCTCAGCACGCATATGATCTGGTAAGTCGTCCTATTGTATCACCCTTCGCTGTACTGGGTATTCAATGCATGGCAGGTGGATAGGTATATCCGCGACCTCGACCGTGCCATCAAGGAACAAGAGGCCTCCATAACCTTAGGCATCCGTCAAGGGACCCACCCTGCTTCGATCATACTTCCAGAAGTGGTTGTCCCCCAGAGCAACCGTGGCCGTGTAATGACTCCACCGCCCTTGATTCCTATACCCCCGCTCGAGATCTTAGAGCCGTTCGTAGAACCTCCCCCGCCCCCTCCGGAGCTTCCCGCGGAAGAGCCCGCAGAGGAAGGTGCCGAGGACGAGTTGGAAGCGGGGGAAGGGCAGGAGCTAGAGCCAGAGCCAGAGCCGGAGATAGATGTGGAGGCGGAGGTAGAACTGGAACCCGAAACAGCACCTGCCATTGTGCCCGAAGCCGCAGCCGAAGTTCCTCAGCCCGCACCCTCGAAAGCGAAGAAGAAAGGCAAAAAGCGCAAGAAGATTACGAGCCGCAAGCAAGGAGCGGCCGCAGAGCCGGAGGACGATGCCACGCCCACAATTGTTGTGGAGGAGACCGTCGTTTCCCAGCCTACCCTCACGTTGCGGATACCAGCACAGAGCAGCATACACGCTCCGGCCTTGGTGGACGACATGCCGCCCGACCCCAACGAGCCTCGGTATTGCTTCTGCAATCAGGTCTCTTTCGGCGACGTGCGTCCCGTTCACTTCGATCACCATCTACCACTCATGGCGAACACTATCATAGATGATTGCATGCGACAATCCCGCCTGTACCCGCGAATGGGTGAGTACCGTGTGTTTGTACCTGCGTTCTTCCCCTCTGATCCTTTCTTTTGCGTGCTGGGCAGTTCCACTTCGGGTGTGTTAATCTCCAGAAGACCCCCAAAGGCAAATGGTATTGCAGGGACTGTATCAACATCAGGAAGAGGCCAAAGTCGCGCAGACGGCGTTGACCACCATGACTCGCCTGTATGCATCATATTGGTCGTATCGGCCGTCCGTATTAGTGTCAGTATTTCTAGGCATATTTGTACAACATGGGTATGGGTGTACAACAATCAATAGCTAATGTCACAGTATTACTATCGAGGTAGAGGCACAAGGATCCAAGAATAAAAAAAGGAATGCAAACCGTAGGACTTAGGTGCTCCTGACCTGCATGCCTAGCTTGTTCGCGAGTGTTTCCATGTAAACCTCTACAGGCCCCTCATCAACGTGCCATCGACATTGCGTGCATAATTTAGCACTCACCAGTCTCGTGCCTGAGCTTCCAGTATTCGGCCAGAAGCTCGTTCAACTCGGCCTGGCTTGTCTTCATATGCTCCGCCATCTATCAATAGTACTTCAGCATGACAGCGCAGACTATGCATTAGTAGCCGACCCTACCTTGCGCTCAATCTCATCTGCCTCGGCGCGGAGCTCCTCGACCTGACGGTCATTGTCTCGACGCTCGACCGCCATTTCTTCGTATTCGCGCTGTAGTCGCTCAATGGTCTGCTGGCTTGCGATGCGTTTGTCTTCGGCGTGCCGTTGTGCACGTTCTAGCTTCTCCTGCGCGTTCGAGAATTGCTTGTGGACGCGCTAATTCCAAGACACCTCAGGATCGTGTAGCGCTACGGTCAAAACAAGATATATACCTCTCGGCGCATGATGAGTTCCGCGCGCTCGCCCTTCTTGCGGTCGAGGGTGTCCTTCAGGTCGCCGAGCTCCTTCTGCGCTGCGTCTAGAGCACGCATCTCCTTCTCGATGACTTGAAGTTGCTCGACGCAAGAACGGACATCCTATTGGTATGATGAATATCGCAAGTAACCGGCGTCGTCCCACTCGTTCGACGCGTACCTTCTCGATGTTCAGCAGTGCAGCAATTTTCGTCTGCAAGTCGCGCGTCTTCGCCTCGTTGGCAGCCACAGTGCGCTTGTCTTCCGCGGCGGTATGTCCCATCGAAGAGATGTTACGCTTGATGCGCTCTGGAGACTGCACAATGCGTGAACGCGTCCGGTTGATGTTCTCCGAAACCACCGCCATCTCGCTTGTCACTTTCTCCTGTAGACGAGATTTCCATGAGCCTGTGTTCGAAGAGGAGAGGCTAGAGTCTGACCTTCTCGGCGACAAGGGCTGCTTTCTCTTGCTTGAGACTCTCGACGTCTTGGAGGAAACCCAACTGGTGGTCCTTGTACGCGATAACCTGTTCCATCAGCGCAGCGTTTTCCTGCCTCAGGGCTTCGCATTTCGGCTCGTCCTCAGCCCTTCTGATCCTGCATATATGCATCAATATACCGCCCTTTCGCAAGCGCGAGGTCGTACTCACTTGAACTCCGTCATTCGCTGCTCGAGCTCTGCCGTCTCCTCAAGAACTGCCTGGCGTTCCTTGATGATAGCGGTGGACTGGTTGCGGAGGCGGGTGATGAAGGCTTCGCTCTGCTCTGAGAACTTGATGAAGTTGATGAAGGCGGAAAAGATGGAGCGAGTACGGTCAGGGTCAGGAAAGTAGATGTCCTTTGCACTAAAATCTAGGATCTTGGCAGCGTTGGCAAACCTCTGGCTACGCGCCGTTCAGTGTCATGACCCAACTAAGATGGATATCGGTTCCATGGGACGTACATGTGGTACAAAAGGAGGTTGTGGGCCAGTGCTTGAGAGTACACATCCTGGATGCGCGTGAGTTTTACCTGGGCAAGAACGAGGGAGCAGAACATACGGGGTTGTCTGTCGTTGCTAGAGCCTGCTCTATAGGTTCTTGAAGGGTGTCCAGTGTGATGCCTGTGAGCTGCTCGACGCAAGCGCTGTATACTCCGAGGACGAAGTCGGAGGTGGGGCGCGCGACTTGCTCTGGACTGACGGAGTAGCCCCAGCCGGTGAACGCGTCTACAACCTCAGAGACGGGTAAAGATGGAAACCAGAACGCGCTGGACATGGTTAGGGACGGAAGGTGACGAAGGGAAGGGAGAGAGAGGAAGGCGACTGTAGGTGTTGAGGGAAAGAGCGGTCATGTGATGGAGACAGGATGTGCACGCGACGCGACGCGACTCGCGCCAGGGCCACTCGCAGCCTCCTCCAGTCTCTCTTTCATGCACGGCTAGAATCAACCTTTGCCTTTGCTGGCCCCGTCCTCAATCTGTCCTCAATCTCCTCCCTTTCGTTCCTTTTCACGCCCCTCCTTCCTTCGCCAGCCTATCACCCCCATCTCTCTTCTCCACCGCCATGGCCACCGGGCCCAAGACCAATCTCCACGAGCTTCACCGCAAATATGCCCTCAATTCCCCAGCGCCTGCCAGGCCCGCCCCTGCCACGCCTCTCGCTAGCGGCAGCAAGGTCATCCACCCTTCTTTCTCTYCGACTTCCTTTCTGACTCGCCCGATTCTAGTCCAAATTCAAGCCCGCGAGGTCAATCCCACCCTCCGACACGCCCTCAAACGTTACCGGTCAGTATCTCCGATCTCCGCACCCCGCTCTATCTCACCGTCTCCAAGTACGGAAGTTGCCCTCCTTCTCAACACCAGGCTTCAACAAGACCAAACCTGCATTACCCGCTACTCCTTCGCACGCGGACAACAGCAATCTTTCTATAGTCAGCATCTCTTCCACGGAATCAACGCCCTTGAATGTTTCCACCTCCAGCATCATCCCCGTCAAGCGCATATCTTCTGGCTCTCCCCATGATCTACTTCCGCAAACCTCTCCCAAGCGTCCAAAGACCAATCACATTCCCGTCCCGGAGAAGGAGAATTGGTCTCCTCACGATCCCTCCGGCAAAGGCAAGGCCAGCGCGCGAGAACCAGAGAGAGCATCCGCCATCGCGCAGTCCTATTCTCAGTCTACATCTTCTTCTGGGGGTACACAGGCTGCCCCGACTCCCAACCACTTACAGTCCGCATTGTTTGCGGGCGGCGCGGATGCCTTGCGTACAGCATTTAATGGCTTGCCCCACGATGCCGACCTCGAGGAGGTACGTAGCGCCCACGATGACATTCCCTTGTTGAATCGCGAGTCATGTTAGAGCCACAGATGTCCGAGGAAGAACTGCGAGGTGTATGTACGACGGCCGATGCTCTGATAGAATTCTGCAATAAGCAGGTCGGTGCTGCACGCGCCGATGCAGGCGATCCAAGAGATGTTCTTCTGTGTAATCTATTAACGTATGTTCAACTCATACCTCCCTTTGCATGAGCTTACAAAGCCTTGTAGCGATTATCTTGAGAAGCGCGTCGCCCGCGCACGGGCTCTTCTTAAAGCTATACAACGAGGAGAGCGTCCTGCAGCCGGCAGGGCTCGGATTAACACCAACCCTGGTCCCTCGCACACCAGCTTACCGAATCCCTCCAGAATAGCACTGCTAAGCAGTGTCCTTGCTGAGCGGACCAATCCGAGAGAGCAAGCAGACGACAGCTTCGCATTTCCGGTAGCAGGCCCATCTACTATCAAGCACGCCGCCGCCGCCGCCGCCGATCTCGATGAGGATGATTATTGGGGTCCGTCAGACGACGGGTTTCCCGATATTGAGGACCCAGTTCCTCCCGCAGTGCCTACACCTGCCACACCGCCTGCCAGTCAACGTGGTTCCCGGGCCGTTTCGGCCACTCGAGAGAACACCAGCTCGGGGCCACCCCCGGCCAACCCGATCGTTCCTGATTCTCGAGATTTGAAGGAGAAGCCCTACTACCCCAAGGTCAAGGAAATCCTCACGAGCGTGTTTCGACTTCATTCCTTTCGTGCGCTGCAGCTCAAGGCCATCTGCACCGCGATGGACGGCGGCGACGTCTTTGTGCTCTTCCCTACCGGTAGCGGGAAGAGTTTAACGTTCCAGCTCCCTGCTGTATGCCAGGACGGCCTCACCGTTGTCGTCAGCCCACTCAAGTCGCTCATCATGGATCAGCAACGAGCACTCAAGCAGCTCGGCATCGACGTCGAGGTGTTGCTGGGCGAAATGCCGGAGGCGGACAAAGCCCGCGTTTGGCAGCGTCTCAGRAACGGAACCCCACCGAAGCTGCTATATCTAACGCCCGARATGCTGCAGATCAGCGGGGCCATGGAGAACGCATTGACGCGACTRCGCAACAACGGGCAGCTGAAACGATTCGTCATTGATGAGGCTCATCTTATCACCGACTGGGGACTCACATTCCGCGATTCTGTATGGCTTCTGCGTCCTTTGTTCRGCATACAAAGTTGACTAACCGATSTTTSCAGTATGCACACCTGTCGCAATTGAGGATAGTRTACCCCGGCGTGCCTATCAGTGCAATGACCGGCACCGCCAACGCGCAGGTCCAGCGTGACATCATCTCGCGACTYCGCCTCACRGTCAAGGAACCYTTCAAGCTATCGTTCAACCGGCCGAACTTGGACTACGACGTGCGCCTCAAGAAGAAGAATGTGCTCGAAGATATCGCKACCTTCATCCGGGAGCACCATCCGCGGGACACCGGCATTATCTACTGCTCGTCTCGCGATCGRTGCGAGGAGGTYGCCAAGTCGCTTCGGGARAGGTACAACCTCAACGTRAGGCACTACCATGCCCAGATGGTGGAGCAGGACAAGAGCCGTGTCCAGCACGACTGGAGCTCAGGCCGGGTCCAAATAATAGTGGCGACGGTAGGYTCTCTYGTCYGATAARCCGTTGGCGTTGTWWATATRATTCCACGACAGATCGCGTTTGGCATGGGYATTGACAAAGCGGACGGTATGTRGATTGTGCGCTCTGATCTTTCACTTGCTCAAACCACTCGAAAGTCCGCTATGTGATCCACCACGACATGCCTAGCTGTCTGAATGGGTGAGTGACAGATTTCCGCCTTCGGCCACTTCGCGTTGACTCGGAGTCCTAGGTATTATCAAGAGACTGGTCGGGCTGGCCGTGACGGGAAATATGCGCGCTGTATCCTCTGTAAGTCTCCTTGTGCAGATTTAAGAATGCTAAMCCTCAAACTTGCCATCCAGACTACAATTCAAACGACTACCACACCTGGATCAGTCGCATCCGCAAGGACCAAGCGCTGACCCCCGACCTGCGGTGCCGGCARGAGGGGGACGCSCGTCGCGTCTACAACTACTGCATGGACAACGTCAACTGCCGCCGCAAGCAGGTGCTCGGCTTCTTCGACGAAAGCTTCAACGCCGAGCTCTGTCGCAARATGTGCGACAACTGCCGCGACGAGAGCCCGCGTATGACCGAGGACCACACGGAGGACGCACAGCAGACSCTCCGCCTGTTCGAGARCCTGACGCGTGGACGCTCGAAGGACCTGACCTCCAAGCAGCTCGCCCTAGCCCTCAAAGGGAACAAGCCGCAGACGATGGTCTCCAAGGGGTTCACGAGCGACCCGCTCTACGGTGTCGGGTCCAAGTGGAAGCCCGAAATCATCGACCGCCTCATCGAAGAGATGCTCARCGCCGACATCCTCRCCACCCAGATYAAGAAAATGCCCAGTGGCTATAACCAGACGTATCTTCTCGTGAGTATCCAGCCGATAGGGACACCACGTATGMAYGCTGAYAGCGTTTCCACAGTTCGGTCCAAGGGCCGATGCCCTCAAGGCCGGAAWGGAGAAGGTCATACTCTCATTCCGCATGACGTCCACCACCAAGAAGCCACGCGGGCGAGCAGGACAAGACGTGCAGATGGAGAACGACCCAGCCCCACCTGTCGCGGGCCCCTCCACCGCCATCTCTGTCCAGTCGGCCGCGCAGACTGCTCGCGTKAGCAGGAAGGCYCCCACKCCYGCACGMCACATCCCCAAGCCCAAAGAGCCCGAGATCAGYCTGTACCGGGACGACTCGGACGACGACCCTGAGTTCGTCGAGGATGAGATCGAGGACATCTCKAGCCCGCCGCCTCCTGCTCGGCGCAYGGGTACCCGCGRGATACCGTCCGCGTCGCARCGCATGGCRGACGGGTGGGACTCGGAGATCGAAGAGGTGGACCCGCCACCGTACCGAGTGACGATGGTAGAGAGGGAGGACGTCGCAGGCGTGGAGGTCGAAGAGGAGCTAGGAGTGCCTGAGCGGTGCCACGAAGAATTAAGGACCCTTAGAGACAAGGTACGTGGCTCATATCTGATGATTCTGCATAACACGGTTGCTGAACYACGTCMCGCCTGTCAGATCRTTAATGAGGACGCGGATATGGAGGAAGTTCTCCAGCCCACGACACTCGAGCTCCTCTCATTAATGCTCCCCAACGGTGCGTGYCCKCCTRTCRATTCGTCATTGTCCCCTACCTTCTKACCTGCCTTTCCCTTAGATATGGAGAGCCTCCGGAGAGTGCTCGAGATGGAAGGTATCGCTGCGGACGACATTAAGCCCTACTGCGTGCAGATATTGAGCATATGCTCAAGGTACTATATGTTATCGACGTCGCAGAAGTARATYTCCATCAAGGCCTGCGTTCCTCACCGACGCTTATGTTAGATACCCTACCATAGTAGTGTATGCGAGGTAATTTGTGGGTGTATGTATCATGATCATTTATGCTTTGTCGTGCATCGGAATGACCTCTACGTAGTGTGNGNTATACGTCCTMGTTTACAKYAGAAAACATSTAGATATTAGCAAAGCAAAAGACAACACAGCAGCRACTGCCCTCTATTCCGCTCCCTCCTCCCACTTGAAGGTACTATACCACCCATGGTCGCCCTCCTCCATCGTGCTCGTCCGCGAGAAGTGCGACTCGTGCGTGAGCCACGCGGACGTCCCGAAGAGCCGCCCCGTGACCTCGAGCAGCTCCTCGAGCGTGTCGACGACGTTCTGCATCACCTCCTGCTCTGCGAACGCATACACGAGCGACAGGCCCAGAGCGTGCGGGTCCTCCTCACGCGCCCGGCGAATACAGTCCTGCACGTGCGACTCGAGGTTCGCGAAGGCGTGCCGGGCAGAAGGCNAAAAACTGGGGCAGCGGCTCGCGAGCGCGGAACGCGTGCTGGCACGCGAAGAGGGTGATGCACACGCAGGACATCTTTGAGGGGCAAGGCGTAGTTAGTGAGGGCCCGCCGGCAGCACACAATGAAGGCTAGAACGCACGAATTCGCGCCGTTCCTTGAAGACGTTCGCGACCGTCTCTTTTCGGGGGATGTTCTCCCTGATCTTCCGGAGGCCGGTCATTAGGTCGAGCAGCTTCTGCATCGTAATGATGACCTGGCGATAGTGCCGGAGCGGTTTCTGCGATAGGTGCCGTCAGCATCGTCTCATCCAAGCCAAAAACGCCGGACACCGACTGGTAGAAGACTGAGCTCATCATGCATCGTTTTCACGAGCGCTGACAAACGATATAATGCGCTGCGTATCTGGAGTTCTAGCTTCAATGTCTTTCTCCGCTCTTCATGTATACGCGTCCGATGGACGCGGAACATATCACTGGTGGGACTTCTTGTGAGCAATGACTCGAGACCCTGGACTGTCGAATAACCTACTGGCTAAGCGTGAGATAGAGGCTACTGAGCAGGCCTAGCGTGCGGCTGGTATCTGAAAGGAACAGGACCTGTTTCAACCAATAAAATCAGCACGCGACCCTCGGAGGCAGGAGTGGGTAGTGTGCGTACCCGGCAATGTCGCGGGAATAGCAGGCTGTTTACCAGCAACGCTGCGACGATGCCGGCAGCAATCATGACCGCGCGGATGATTGCGAGTTCTAGAGCCTCAACGTAAGCGTCTGACTGCACACGCTCGGCCGACGGAGCAACTGCTCACTTAGAGGGGACGTGCTAGGGTCAGGGTGGATGTAGGGTGCGAACAGAATGGGCGGAAGTGTCACAGATCTGCAGCTCATTTCAATTACGGCCGTCTGTAACGGGGTACACGGCTACTCACGCGGGGACAGCGAGCGGCGTGACGGATGTTTTCAGGATGATCCATGTGATAGGTATATCGAAAGCCTGACGAGAAGTACGTGTAGGTATCTGACGCGACGTAAGATGATGTCATTTTAGCTTGGGCTTACCGTAACTAATGCGACGAGGCCGTACGGATTCGTCCCACATATTATGGAGGCCTGGTGATAGGAGGCTGAGCAATACCAAAGCGCATACAGAGTAGAGTGACACGCACCACGTAAGAATATACTGCGCCGAGTAAAGTACCGAACTGCGCCTCCTTCAGCAGAGCGCATTCACTCAACCGTGTTTCATAGACGTACCAATCGGAGATAACCCGTTCTCCACGTTGCACCGGTGTTCGTCTCCAGGACCCATAGATAACTTACAAATGTGAGAGATAGGTGGCTTCTAGCAGCTGAATGAGACCCCTACCTGATGACCATCCATTGGCCGCGGAACGACTGGAACCATTGACGCGCTGCGTGATTTTGAATACCAATAACTGAAGTCATCCAAGCGCACACGACGTACCTGAGGAGCTCTCCGGCATGAATGCGGGGGAACTCAACACTGCGACGCCAATCGCGTTCTTGAGCCCATGCCGCCAATGACTCGAATGCTGCCACGCCCGATGCCGCTTCGACAGCCATACCCGCAGGCGCAGCATGCGCTCGGTCGACCACAGCATGCTGATGAACCCGCTCCAGTACTTCCACGTCCATGGCTTGCTGTCCCCCAGCTTAAGGTCCATCCTGCTCGCAGACGCCGCATACGTTTTGTATCGCATCGACAGGCCGCCCGCGGGTAAGGGCCGGCCTTTGACGAGTGTAAACGAGAAGGCGCGTTCTGCGAGACCTTGTCGGGCCTCCATGACGGTCAGGCGCTCGTCACCACCCACATCGACGACCTCTCCATCGACGCCTCCTCCGGTTGCCATCACAAGATCGCCGTTGTCATCCGAGATGAAGGGACCCGGAGGTACACCAAGCCATTGGAGCGTTATATGAGGGTACCAGAGGCGGGTGGGCGATTCCTCATACAGGGTTGCAACGTTCTCCGCGACCTGTAGCGCCTTGGCCATCTCTTGTGCCATCTTCGAGAGTTGTGGGGAGGGTCAGCGACTGTATGCGCCGCATACATTGAGCAATTCTGCGAACCTGGAGTAACGCGATAGCAGCTACACTACAGTCGAAAATCTCCTTGGGCAGATGCGCGTGCTTGCCTTCAGCCCGCTGCTGCATATCCACCTGGTCGAAGACGTGCTTCAGCACTTCTCGCATCTGGACCCTCGCGACCTTCAAGTGCCTCTCAGCAGCATGCACGGCGGCTTTCTGTGATCCGGACACCGATTGAGCCGTCTCTGTCGTCTCACCCGCCGAGCGCTGGTGAAACGTGACGAATATGAGATGTTCGACAGTCTTCATAGCATCTAGGATGGCATGGGCAAGTGTGAGTGCAGGCGGTTCGATCGTGGCGACGAATGTGCTATCTTGTAACGGACTGCTCGGACTAGCTGGGCTGTTCGGGTGTTCGTACAGGCTAGGGGCACCACTGCGAGGAGAGTAAGGTGTACCGGGTATGCTATGCGTAGGTTTGAGCGGCGATAATCCCCAAGCAAGTTCTCTACGCAAATGTTCGACAATGCCAACGAAAGGGTGGATAGACTGCACTGCGGAAGGCATTAGTGAGGAATTCTAGAGGCCTGGGGTGTAAATTGAGATGCTCACAGCTCAGACGGCCAATCCGAAGCTCGAAAGCTGCCTGGGAATATGTCTCGTTCAGCTTGATAGACTGTTGCAATAGCTGGCTGTGCAATTGGCGATAATAGGACACATTCATCTTGGTCTCCCGAGCTCCCACCCGATACAGGCTGGACGACAAGCATTGCTCGAGCAGAGCAAAGGTGGTTGCTGTCTCTGTCTCAAAATTTGTGGTCGATCCGCGGAAGATGACCATCATAGCGATCAGCGACACCAAACATAGGGTAGCGGCAGACAGTGTAATCCAGAGAAAGTTGCCGGAGTCCTCGAGCACGCGCTGAATGGATCGACTATCAGCCCAACATGGTAGGACAGAGAAGCCAAATCTAGACGTACGGGTCGAACTCCAATGTCATTCGTCAACAACCAGATGGAGATAAAGCATGAGATACGCGTGGAAAGCTGCAGACGAACCAGTCTACTTTTTGCGATTCCGGCTGCAATACGTGAGACCCTCTACAACCGGTCGGGATTACGGAAGAGCTCACCAAAGAAACTGATCAAGATGAGGAATATGGCGCAGGTAGCTCTCGCGGCAGCTGTATCGTAGCCCGCGAGAGAAGCCAGGTATTTTGCGAAGGTAGATACTCCGATTCCGATGAGCGCTCCGAGGATATTGAGCACTGTTAGTTCTAGCTGCTGCGCGAGATTATCCTGGACGCCGAAGACAAGCTCTTTGAGGGCCAGAACGAGGAATGCATACTGGCCGCCGAGACGAGAGAAGGGGCGTATAACGATGATCACCGAGCAGAGGAAGGTGGAGAGGAGCCTGGCGAGGGGGCGTCTTGCGAAGAAGACTTTTGCGATGGCGAGGATGGAAAGCAAGAAGCTACATGACCGATCTGCGAAAGGACTCGAGGCCTTCATTTGGGGGCGATTCGAGGGATGTAGTGAGCGTTGGAGGGGAGGAGCATAGCGTGGTAGGGGAGAGAGAAAGGACAGCGGTGGAGAGACGTAGGGTCTAGTGACTAGGATGTCTAGCGCACAGTCGGACTAGCGGACCAGCGGACTCGCGACGGACATGGGGGACGCATACAGCCAGAGCCAGTGCAGGTACTCGTGCCCACTCAATGCAGCCATCGGGTTGGAGTGCCGGTGTCATTTGTTTGGCCGTACAAACAATTCCAACTTTGTGTACCAGCGTCTACTGCACTCCTCCAAGATCGTCGGCCTGTCCAGGTTACCTTGTTGCCTCTCTTGTTTCCTCCGCCGTATCTCCACAACAACCGACGATATATTGATGGATCCGCAATTTTAGGGTAACTCAATCTCTGTACAGATTTGGGTCACACGGTAAACCTCTCCACACGGAAGCCCGACGGGCCAAACTCCAACGTGTACCACATCAATCTATGAGTACGGCTTGCACACGGAGCTGTTAACGTTATGAATAATTGCTCTGCCGTCACTTCGATACCGTCGGCTGCATTATACTGGACTTGTCCGCGCGGGTAGGTGCCCAAAGCCTTCAGAATTGCTCGACTATTAGCTTCAATCCAGGTGCGACGGACTTCGAGTGAGGACAGGAATTCCCAGTGAACAGTAGCAATGTTTCTGCTGAGCTACATATAAATGCGGTCAATCGGAAACATGAAATATATCACACAAGGGACATTGTACTTCGCAGACCCTGATAGACATACAGCATCATGGAAGAACGACGTTCTGCGTCTTCGTCCCTGAGAACGCATTGCCATCGAGGTTGCGGCGAGGAGAACGTAAGGCGAGCAAAGCGAAGTGCATGCGCAAGCCTGCCATACAACGTTCATGCTTGGCTACACTGCGCGTAGTGGTGTAGCTTCTCGATAGAGTACAGAGGGCGCTCTACCACTCACCGACTAGGAATCAGCCCTTTGGACAAGGTTTGCGCGGTTGAGTATTGCAAACCCATCGCCATCCTCTAGAGTTGCCTTCGCCTCCAAAGGAAAACCCCTGCTTCCGGGCGGATGTGTCCTCCGTTCGTACCTCGTCTCGCCATCTCGCTTGCTTGGCAATTGGAGGATCAAATCTCGGGGCTGTCACTGGCCTTTATACTCGCGTGCGCTCGTCGCACATTCCCAGCGCTGGGAAGCATTGGGTCACCCTAAAACGTGGGGTTCCATCGTTCAGCGGACCTGAAGCACCCTCTCCGACGGCGGTCCAAAGCATGAATTCTCTAACCTCGCGTTTGTCTAGGGAGGAAAGATAAGAGGACGTTGAGTACACATGGGATGTCAGATATTGCGTATGATGCAATGGAAGGTGCGTATTCATTTTCTCCTGACCGACATCCATCCACTCCGACAGACACTCGAACTCCGCCACGGCACATGGACCGTTGGACCGTTGTTGATGAGCAACCTGAACGACGCCCTCTCCGTGTGCGTGGTACGTATTCATCCTCCGCCTGGGGGAGATCCCACCTCCCTTTTCCAATTCATGTCAGACTTGGCTCTATGGACGCCCTCCTGTCAACGTTCCTGCAACACCCCGCAAAATTCGATCACCAATCAATAGTCTAACATGGCTTCAGCCTCACCTCCCTGCTTGTACATTGTCATGTCGGCCCTGCCCGCAACGATCGCTCAATGCCATGCATACCCGGGTGCAGACGTGCATGGCCAACCGACGGGAGTCGCAACACCGATATCGTTACCCGTGGCTTCTCTTCACAGTTGCCTTCCTCTCTGTCATGGACCCCACTTCTGTCCGTCCCTGGACGTGGATGAAGAACTAGAAGATGGCGGCACGCGGAAAAAGGCAGGACCCAGACCAAGCTCAAGTACAGCAGTTGCAGTTCCTCGATTTCGACGAGTAATCCAGAACGGTCCGTTCCCTCGAGTATTGCCATACACCTTATACGACCCCTGTCATCACGAAGTTCAGCCGCCGCAACTAACGTTAGAACCCCATGGTTGGTCCACCGGTACATCGTCACGCTCAAGTCTGGATTGGCATAAGACGACAATTGCCTTCCGAGTTCCGGACGTGTAGATTGATTGGGAGTCACAGGGGTGCGGGCCAAGCCTGCGGCCAGACGGATGGAATCTGCCACCAACCGAATGTGAGCACAGATTCCCTGCTACGCACCGCGGTTTGACGTTTAGCATAGGGTCCTCAGCGTGTTGCTGACGGCTCCTCATACATGCGGCCACCTCTCTGCACGATCTGTCATGCCGGGAATTTCGTCTCCGAATAACAAGCCTGGATGCGTAGCTTGCTGCGAATAGAGGTGCGCATGCACAGCGTTCTGCCGAACGGCGACGATCCACCTTCCAATCTTCACATGTCGATATGACAGAACGGTCCACGGCAGGTTGGTGAAATATTTTCATAGCGACGGCGGCCTAGAGTTGTTTGAGTTCGCTGGATCAACGTCGTAACCCTAGGTTCAGGCGAAGCATCCACAACCACGCCAGCCGAGCTGATGCGCAAGAAGGGCGTGCATCGTCGCCGCTGCCATATCTGCCACACAAAGCTAAGTGCGAGAGCGTAAGACCGGAGATCACCAAGTTCCACCACGCACCATCCACCACGCACTNGGGGGGACCGCATGCGTCATCTGCCCTGCGCCGCGGCATTGGCCGTGCATGGCCAACATTAGGATTGGCCACAGTGCCGGCCCCTTCTTTGGATGGTCCGCCGCGCCGACCTATGCGCGCGCCAGAGCACTCCCGAAGACGTACAGGATACACCAACCACGACCAACGTGCTGTTACTCTCGTCAGCAGTATCGCCCATTACGGGGGTTTCGTTCCGCGTCTTACGACCAGGATGGCCCATCCCATTGGCTACGACGAAAATACAGGGACTGCGCCCGCGTCGAAGTTAGCAGTGCGGACCAATGCGTACGTACGTTACCTCGCCTCCTTCTGTGACATCCGTGAACACACGCTTACCCCCGACGCGGAGATCCGCGGCTCTAGGGGGTACTACGATCTACAAAGACGGAAGTGAAGTTGTTCTCCCCATGCACAACGAAACACACCTACCCACGAAGCCTGACGAACGGGCCAGACCGCCTCTTCTTTATGAGCTCTAGCTCTCGATATTCTCGCTCCACACTCCCACTCCGGCGAATTCTTTCTGACGGCGCTGAGCCTCGAACGTGACAGGCGTCCTCCGCACGTCTTCAGCGATGCATCGCATTAGCTCAACGTCGAGGATAACTACACCCTGAGCGCCGACCCTACGAGGCTCCGCGAAGATCGCGTCATGTGTCCTCCGTGGGTACGTTTGAGAATGTGAGGAAGCACCCAACGTGCGGTCCTCCAATGCACCGGACACGATCGGCGCGCGTCAGGCAGAGGGAGGGAAGGCAGGATCCGACGTCCACAGGCAGGAGTATCGCGCAAGCTCGTAGCAAGACCGGGCCTCTCGCGCCTTCTCTCCTTATCTATGAGCTCTGAGCAGCAAGGAAGGCGACGCGAGTGCAAGGCAAGGCCCAGGATCCACCGCCGCGTATCTCCTCGCGTGAACTTTGGCAGGTTCAGGAAACGTAACGGCGCGACTCGGCACCTCCCACGCACCAAGATGGTCGAAAGCCACAGCATCCCAAAGCGCAGTGCCCCTGCACCCACGATCGTCTCCCCCAGGCTGCCAGCCAGAGGCCCGTTGTCGCCAATGTGACCCTTCGCGCCAGGGCCTACCTGCCTTTCGCCGGTCGCCCGGATGCAGCCGCCTGTGCAGCAGCATGCAGCTGCACCCACGGTATCGCTTGGAAGCCCCGGCGCTTCCGCGCCTTCACGCCCGTCCGCGATGGCCCCATCCTCCGCAGAGTCCGCTCGCCCATCTGGCCGCACTGTCCTTGCGGTAATTTTTCAATTCCGATGACCACACGGAGACCAGTCATCTCCTCGCACTTTTTCCAGCGCGCGTGCGGAGTCCATTTGCCATCACACAGCGAACGCTCCTCTCCACGTCGCGGACCTGCCGAGAACCAGGACGTTGGCGATCGCCCATCGCGCGCGTCGCGATCGACGCAAGCCCGGGGTCAGCGAGATGTCTGCCAACGACAATCGTGACGATGTCAAGCCAAGTTTAGATAGTCGCGATTCCTCCTATTCCAGTCAGAAACCCGGCCATATTTGACTAGACATTTTACGCCAATATTTGTGTAGCTTGGGATAAATATGATCATCGTCCATCTTACCTGCAGTAGCGTGGAACTGTCAATAGTTGGGCGCACACACCGGCAATGAGTATATAGGGTCACAACAAACAATCGCAAAGTACCATTCGCAAAACTCGAGACAGGTTTACAAAACGCAGGCGACACAGGGCAACACGAGGCAGCCGACAACTCGACTAGTAGTACACAGAGACATACATCCAACAACGACGTCAATACGACATACGGGAGAGCAAGAAGGCACAACTCGAAGCAAGGATGGTATGACAGTTTGGAAGGGAGAGCATATAGGGGAGACCATAGCCGGGACGAGGGGGGATTGCATAGATGACCAAGAAAGGATATAGTTCATAGAGACTTACGACAATTGCACGCCCGTGTCCAAGGGAAACTCGCACAACTGACAACTTACATGCGCGTCACATCCTCTCTCGGGCAGCTCAGCCAGCCTTTGCTTGAGCGCTCGCCATGGCCTCGATGCGGACGTGCTCAACCCGACCGTCCCTCCTCGGGTCTATCATGGCGGGACGCCGTCAGCTCCGGGGCCGCGCGAGGGCGGCTTCGAGTAAGTCTGCGGGTACGGAGCGTAGTGGGTCGGCGCCATGGGCACCGGCGCRTCMGGGCGAGGAGGGTGCGGGACCATGTACGGGCCAGTCGCGTATGCCTGAGGCGGCCCATAGAASAGGGCCGGATAATACTGGGGGGTGGGGGACGTATNGGCACAGGCTCGCCATCTTGGCCTGTGACGTGANGGGGGAGGAGCCGGGATGGGCGTGTAGTAGAAGGGCGGCGGATAGTACATCGGCGGCGTCTCCCCCGGTTTGGCAGCAGTGGGGGSCGGGGTATTGGGGATAAATCCCCGGCGGATAGGAAACCGGTGCAACGTAGGACATGGGCGGCGTCGGGCTTGGAACAGCCGTGGCGGCGACGGCGGGTGGTATGACCATGCCTTGTTGTTGCACGGCAACGTCGACCTGCTGCCGATCGACGTTGGCGGCTGCGCGATCCGTAAGTCCCAAAGACGTACGTCACCCTACACGCCAATGCAATAACAAGGGCGGGGGGGAAGAAAGAACGGAAACACATACTTTTTCCATCGCGCTTCTTGTAAGGCCCCCGCTTGATCCCCTTCTGCCGTTCCTTGCGTTGGGAGTCGACGCAGTCTTCGGCGATGCCGTACTTGACGCAACGGAGGCAGGGGCGGGCGTCGTCGCACTTCTTGCAAGCTTTCTGGCAATTAGTGCAGGCGTTCTTGACCTGGCGACGCTTGGTGCGGGTAGGCTGGGCCGGGGAGATGCCGGGCGGGAAGGGGTACATGTGCATGGGCATGCTGGAGTAGGAGGAGATTGGGTGCATGGTCATCTGAGGCTGCACGGAGTCTGAGGGCGGAGGCGAATGCTGCTGCTGCTGTTGCTGCTGGGTATCGGGCTCTGGGTTGGAATCGCCCATGGCGGGGAAAGGGGGAGAGCTTGGGAGACGGTCGGGGGATAAGAGGGCGCTGATATAGACTGGCGGGCGAGGAGAAGGAGGCTGGGAAGCAAGTGTCCTACCCTTGGGAGACGCACGTGTCGAGAAGCCTCACGGCAAGGGCCCGTGTAGTTGGCGAGGAGACTAGCCTCGCGCAGGAGAAGAGGGGGAGCTATGGAGGAGGAAGAAGTGAGTTCCATGTTGAGTCTTGAAGGACGATGGAGGAGACAGAAAACATACAGGACGCAAGGCGTGGCCCGTGGATCGTGATGCGCACACGGAGTCCGGGTCGCTGAGCTCGGGAGGGCGGGAGGGCGTCTCCGACTCAAAGCGGAGGCGATGGCGGGGAGGGAGAAATTGAAAGGCAGCGTGGACCACGGACGACGGAGACGGTCTCCTTTATCTTGCCCCGTCCCTCGGCTTCTAACTCGTACGTAATCGTGACTTATCCAATTAAGGTTCCTTACCACCTACAGCCTCCGCCCTCCTCCGACAAGCTCCGCGATCCCTCCTCTCCCTCCTTATCTCCTCCGTTTCACTCTCCGCCCTCGCGCCGCTCCTTCCGGCCGCCTATCTACCCGCTCGGCACTCCTCTCCTCTCATCCATCGCGCCAGGCTCGTCCCTTGCCCTCGACGTCCTCCGCATTGCGCAATGTTGTTCGCAACGTTCAACTCTACTCTCCATCCCGTGCTCTCTTCCCATCCTACGCTCGAACACCGCAACCCAAACCTTGAGCTTCCCTGACCCTGTCCAGATGCCGTGTGTAACCCCGCAGCAGCTCCTTCTCGTCATCCATGCCCTCCAGCCTAGGGTGCTTGATCCCGCGTCTATATACCCCTCGGGCGTAACTCTTCCATCCGCCATCTCCAACCAGACATCTCGTCCGTCCAGCTCTAGCTGACCGCTGATGCACTCGCGTCATTCCCTGTAGCGCATATCGTAACATCACGTCTCGTGTACACTTGTCCATCTGCTTGCAGCGCTCCGTGTCCGGCATTTTGGAAAGTGCATGTCGCCTGTCATCTGTCTCTCCAGCGTCGTTCAGGCCGAGGCACGTCCGTCCCCACAATGACAGATCGGTCTCTTACCTGCTGGGCGAACCGCAAATCATATTTGTATCAATCTCTAGCGCTCGCTCTTCTGGCGACGCAGCTTAGAACCGTTCGCCGATTCTCTTGCGAGCATCTCCCAACTGATGCGAATGAACAGGTTGCTCCCGAAGTGCGATTGAGAAGGCTTACCGTGGAAAGCGTGCAGCCCATCGTGATGTATCCTTAGGCGAACAAGATGACTACCATGTCAACGCTTATTACACACGCACTTCATGAAATCGTAGCGCAAAGTAGACAATTGAACAGTGTTCCTATATGTGTACATATATACGCATGCAGAGTGCTTTGAAAAATTACTTGGCAACTGGCCAGTTCACGATGCTTCGTGCTGGGGACCAGGAAGAGTCCCAGCAGCTTTGTACAAGGGGCGCTTGTTTGTACACTGTTGCCTGATCGGGAGACAATGGGCCAGGTCGCCACGAGCCAAACAAGCGCAAATAACACGAGGCGTTTGCGGACGACGAGGAGAATCCGAGAGCGACATACTCCAGCACACTGGCATCGTCGAGCTCAACGGCCAGTCGGTATCCAGCCTCTCGCTGGTTCTGAGCCTCGTTCCACCCATCTTGTACTCGATATTCTCTTCCCTCTTGACTCTCTGATTCTTTCTTGTCTTTCCTTTCTTTCCTTCGCTCGTTATCCTCTCTCTCATGTCTGCCCCGNCCTCCCCCACCATCGGTCAAGTGGCTCATGAAAAAGGACGCACGAAAAGGAGAGAAAGGCCTCCAGCTCTCGACATCGTAGATCCGAAGGCGGGCTCGGACGGGGATGTACGATACGAGCGCGATGTCGCCAAAGAGGCGCGAAAGGTGGCCACGGTTTGCAACTGTTGTGTCTTCGCTGATGTCCACTCACATCTTTGCTTGCTGTCCAACAGCCCTTCTTGCAAGTCGTCGCTCCTGAAGACCAGCTCACCGACATAGAGTCGGACGCGCCGCGCCCTGCGTCGGCCACGTCTTCGCTGGACCCGTACTACTTTGGTGTGCACAGCCCATCCGAATCGCCTATTCCTCCTGTCCCCAGCCTACCCAAGACTCCCGAAATGCTCTCCTACTTGCACCACGACCCTATAACCCCCGGGAGGGATCCTGCTGCCATCGACAGACGCACACTCGTCGGGGTCGGGGAACTTGCTACCCCTCGCTGGGCGCGGGGTGCCCGCAACGACGACTTTGAATTCGTGGCCCAGGAGCGTGTTGAAGAGGTGAATGAGGAAGAGGAAGTTGAAGAGGAAAGGCCAGAAGAGCAGGAGCGGGATCACCCGGACAGCCCATGGACAATAGAAGCAGTCGATGGGGAGCAGGATGAGAAGGACGAGGTCAGCGCATACATCGATGTCTCCCATTACGTTCTACTCACATACAGNCCCCCAGCTCATGGAGGTCAAGCCTATCACGCGCCCCTTGCGCAGCCAGCGGTCAGCAGCCGACGAAAGCGGTGGAGAGGAGATCCTGTACCCTCGCCATCCTCAGCTACATCCTTCTGACGCGCCAGCTCATCCCAAGGCTCACTCCGATATCCTAGCAGGTGCGGCTCTAGAGACATCAGCCGAGGCTATGTCTCCACCGAGTGCCTTCACGACTCCAGCACATCGCGCCCGGAAGCGTACCTCGGAAGAGTTCGAGCTGGATAATTTGGGAAGCCTTGTATCCAAGCATTCGCCCGCGACTGCGACGCCGAGTACAGTCAAGGACAAGGAGAAGGTGCGCAGGCATAGGAGCCTGGGTGTTGGTGTGCCTTCGCCAGCCACGCCCAAGGACAAGGCGAAAGAGCGCAGGAGGGACACGCTGTCGGTCAGCGTACGGCATTCTCGCCAGGCTTCGGCCGGCTCTTCGTCTTCGAGCCACGGCGAGACGCACCTTTCGCGCCGCATGCATAACACCGACTTTTCTCACCTGCCTCCGTCCCCGTCATCGTCGTCTATCCAGCAGTTCCTCAAGCAAGGTGGCAATACGAGTAGCGCAGCATCGTCTCCTCTCACGACGCATCCCCACCTCGCTTCGAACGTCGCACATTCACTTCTACGCGGCACGCAGGAGGGTTGGTCTGATCTGGACGATCAAACGACCATGGAGGCGCTCAGGAAGCTCGACGGGCTGTCAAGCAAGACCGCACGTGCCCGTTCCAGTATTGGTGGCCATAGTAGGGTCGGTAGCTCTAGCCGTCCAGGTACCCCTGCCAAAGCCGGCACTACTCAGTGGGAAGGAATCGAGGGCGGGAGGAGCAGCAAGCGTTCCAGCATGCATGCGTCGCTCAGCGGGAAGGATAGGTCGAAGGATAGCGCTCACCGACAGGCTATGGGTCTTGGTCTCTCAACAGAGCCCTCCGTGGAAGCAGACCTTGTGGTTACCAGCGGCGATGACGCTCAGCACAGTTCACCATTACCGGACAGGTCGACAAAGAAGGCGGGGACAGCGAGTGCTCGGTCGAGCTTCACACCCAAGCGGGGCTCCGCTTCCTCTGGTACATATGCCAGCACACCCACGACCAGTTCACGCGATTCTGCCTCATTGTCCACAGCCACCAGCAACACCTCCGTCTCCGCAGTCTCCGGCCGGCAGTCTTCCGGCAAGACCAGGAGGAACAGCGCAGGAAGTGATATCTCTGTGGGGCATTCCAGCGAAGGGACGTCTATCCGTGACCGTGCCGCCTCACTTGCTGCCCCCGTCGATTCAGCTGAGGAAAGCTACGTTCCTCCGGTCCCACCGCTTCCCAAGGAACTCTCCACGTTCAAATCACCCCTTGCATCGCCCAGCATTGGCGCTGCTCTCGAGCCTGCTGAAGCCCCGGACCGGAGCAGAAGGGAGACCTTCAACGATGTGACTTTCCCATCCACTCTCGACGTGCCCTCGTTTCCGACGACTCCGTCCAAACACAGCTCGCTTCAGGTCCCGAAGTCGACGACGCCAACGAATCTGCACAAGACGCCGTCCAAGAAGTGGAGCTTCTCAAGCGCGCTGGGCAAGAAGCTATCGTCTACGCCCTCCACGTCGTCTATGCGTGATGCGGCAGCTCCCAAGTCCCCCGGTATGCCCGTGAGTCCGCGGACAATGTCGTTTGGGCAGCAGATCCGCAAGTCAATGTCCAAGGAAAAGTCTTTGTCGGCTGCTGCCCCTAAGACGTCTATGGAAGATTGGTCGCCTGTGCATTCAGACGCCATGGCTTCAGCCACCTCTTTGGCGTCTTTGTCCTCTATCGGCTCTGGCCACGCACCTATCTCCCCTGGTGCATCTGTTCCGCCGTCTATCACCACCTCCAAGACGCCGGACCGTCTGGTGTCGAGCCGCACGGAGTCGACGTCGAGCGCGAGCACGAACGTACCGCCACTGCCACAGAACGCTCCCCTTAGCCCGTCGGGCTCTGTGCGGCGCAACCCGTCCACGAAGCGGCTCACGCCATCGTCGATTCCTTTCTTCCGGCGTTCGTCATCGCAGTCGATGCAGGTCCCGCCTCCAAGCGTCCCGCCCACGTCGGTCTCACCTACGCTGTCCTCTGGGCCGGCGTCTGCGACGTACTTGCGTGCCCCTAGTGCGCTCTCGCCAACAAAGGAGGCGACCGTCTCCTCGCCCACCGTGCCTGGCTCGGCTAAGAAGTCGTCAGTCCTGAGTTTGGGGCTGCCTTCATTGCTGAAGGGCTCCAGCTCGAGACGCAGCCTGCATTCGGACAAGGAGAAGAGCGACGCGAAGAGTGGCCGAGAGAACGCGACCTCTTCATCAGACAGGGAGAAGAAGAAAGACGATAAGGACCGGAGTGAGAGCAGGATTTCGGTACTGATGGGCAGGAAGAGAGGAAAGGTTAGTAACATTCCTCGATCAGTCCTCCATTCCAGGGGCTTAAACATTCTTGTTCAGACGTTGTCCTCCGCTCAGCCACAACCCAAGAAGAGTGAGCCTGTNGGCCATGCCCCCAATGCAGATTTCGGCATTGCCTCCTTCCACTGCGCAGCGTGTGGCTAACCTCAAGACATCGTCATCGTCGTCGTTGGCGTCATCAAATGGTGGTAGCGTGAGGGCAGGTTCCCGGGCTACCTCGCAGACGGTGAGCTCAATGCAAAAGCAGTCAGACACTTCCCTCCGTCGCCACACGCAGCTCCCTACTATCGCCGGCTCCCCTTCCGTGGGTGGCTTGCAACCGGTCGTTAGAGACGCGAAAGAAGGTCCTCCAATCGCGGCTCTCAACACGTCTGCTGCGCTCTCTAAGGAGACACCGACAAAGATCCCACGCATCTCGAGCCGCTCCTCCGCTGCGAACTCGCCGACGCTCAAGGCGAACGGTGCGGGCCGCAGGGCGAGTATGATCGTAGGATCGACCAGTGGCCTCGCATCGTCGCGTGGAGCATCGCCCGTCACTGGTAACGATACGATGAACGAATTTGGTGTTCTGGAGAACGGTCAGGTCTCGGCGACGAAGGCATCTGCATCTGGGCAGCGCCACTCCGTTCGTGCATCTCCTTCTGCTACTACATCTTCTCGCGTGCCTCGTCAGGTATCTACGACTACTTCTACGACCAACGGARCGACCATACCCCGCAAGAACCGCGAGTCATTGTCATTCGGTCTTCGCAAGTCCTCTACCAGCTCTGTCGCCTCAACGTCTTCTATCGCCCATCATGACCARCCTCAGACCAGCCACTCTCATCACCGCTTCTCCGCCCTCTCGCCYTCCAAGGGCCTCAAGCTTCTAAGCCCCAAGATGTCWCTGCCTACTGCACGATCATCCAACTCCTCGTCGACGCCGAGCATCCAGCAGACTATTGGTACTCCTTCGACGAGCAGGCAGTCGTTATCTACGCCTTCGCCTGCCCCCAGCTCGGTTGATGAGGAGGAGCTATTGGGAGACGAGGAGATGATGCAGTATATYAAGAGGCAGCATGCGAAGAAGCTACAGGCTGGTGCTAAGCAGGAGGATCTGGATTCTATGCTCCGCTTCCCGGAGCCTATCACGCCTGCGCCTGCACTAACACCAGAAGGTATGTGCTTTTGTCCCATCACAATTCACCTTGAATCTCATGGTTATCTGCAGAGGTCCTCCAAAGCGATCAGGTACGCTGGCTATCTGAGTACGAGCGCAAGGAGATCTTCGAGTTCCCCGCTATCTACTACATTGGTGCGCGAAGCGAGAAGAAGATGGCTACCCTCGACAATTCCACCAACAACCACGGGTATGACGACGAGCGCGGTGATTACCAAGTCATCAACCACGACCACTTAGCGTACCGCTATGAGGTTATCGACACTCTTGGCAAGGGCTCCTTCGGACAAGTGCTCCACTGTCGTGACCACGGCACTGGTGAGTCGGTGGCGATCAAGATCATCCGCAACAAGAAGCGTTTCCATCACCAGGCCTTGGTGGAGATCAAGATCTTGGAAAACTTGAAGAAATGGGTACGTGTTGAGTCGGTGTCTTGTCTTGAGGAAGTATGCTGACCGTTGGRATAGGACGCGGAGGAGAAGCACCACGTCATCAAGATGAATGAGCACTTCTACTTCCGTGGCCATCTCTGCATCGCAATGGAGCTCCTGAGCATCAACCTCTACGAGCTCATCAAGGCGAACAACTTCCATGGCTTCACCACTGGCCTCATCCGTCGCTTCACCAGTCAGATGTTGCAGTCATTGGCTCTCATGCGTCATCATCGAATCGTGCATTGCGACTTGAAGCCCGAGGTATGTCTTCTACTTCCCCTACGTATTCTCYCCGACTTATCTTGCATCAGAACGTCCTCCTCCGKCATCCTGCCAAGAGTGCCATCAAAGTCATCGACTTCGGTAGCAGCTGTTTCGAACACGAGAAAAGTGAGCACTWRTGTCYKAATAAMACARWGCTTAGACCTAACRCTTGTTTGTAGTCTACACATACATCCAGAGTCGTTTCTACCGGTCACCTGAAGTCATCCTCGGCATGAACTACCACATGGCTATCGATATGTGGAGCTTGGGCTGCATCATGGCGGAGTTGTACACTGGCTTCCCCATCTTCCCYGGTGAGAACGAGCAAGAGCAGCTTGCTTGCATCATGGAAGTACTTGGGGTGCCGGACAAGGACTTCATCAACCGCAGTTCGCGGAAGAGGCTCTTCTTCGGTATGTCTCACCTCGTTGCAATCACCYGCACATCAAGTGCTGACAGCAGCAGCAGACACKACCGGTGCGCCCCGGCCTGTGGTGAACTCCAAGGGCAAGAGGCGACGACCTGGCACCAAAACACTGGCGCAGGCGCTGAAGAACCCTCAGGACGACCTGTTTGTCGACTTCATCTCGAAGTGCTTGGTGTGGGACCCGGAACGTCGACTGAAGCCCCAGGCGGCGCTGCGGCATCCTTACATTACCGCTGGCCGGCGATCGAAGCCTTCCAATCCCTCTCCCAGCACAGCGAAGGCGTTGCTGCAGTCCGCATCGTCGAACCTCGGCAGTCGCAACACCAAGGTTACGGAGACCCCGAAGAAGTCGATGATCAGTGCCCCTACTCCTCTGACAGCCCGTGGCACTCGCTCCTCAGGCGTGCCTACCACTCCAAGCACGTCAACGAGCATGCATGGCACAACGTTGGGCTCCACTTCGAGATCGTACAGGTCGTCCCAGGCACAATCCATGTCATCATACCACTCCAGCCGTACCATGGTGAGTATCTCTGGCAGTCTCACGACGGTAACTCGTGGCTGAGTCCTGCTGTAGACTACCGCAAGATGATTTCCATGACCGGGATACCTTGATCATACGGACTCGCTGCTACCCTAATCATCCCGCGCAAACTATCCATGATATCTACTACCCTATGCTGACGAATTTCGAGCTGGTCTGTTCTAGTTGGTCCTTGCTATCCCATACCCATTCTGTTCCCCTGTACTCTATTCCTCTGACGCATCATCCCCGATCCACGTTTACCTATCCATCCATCCGCAAGTCGCGCGCTGTTGTTATTTGTCTTCTGGTCTGTTACCCCCATTATTTCMCGTCGCATCAYCGTTCCCTTCGCAATAATACAACGGCACTCGGGTGCTCCTTTCTCGTGCACAATATCTGGTGTGAATGGTTGGGTTCCTCTCCGTCTGTCACGTAAGGCAAATCATGATAGCATCATCGAAGAAGATCCAGTCCTGTCAATATGTACACCCTCTATGATACAAATGCGTGCGAGACTARAGCTCAATGTCTCCACCATCATCTAAGCACCGCAGCTTGATGAACACATCGCTGCCTGTGGAGGGGGTTCGCAGTCAGCTAGTGTCAAACGTGTCAGCTAAACGGTGTCTCCTTACCCCAGCCATCCAGGGACTTGAAGTCGAGCGAACCGCCGAAGTACCTGCAGGAATTCCAAGCTTCAGAACTCGTGCCTGCGTGACCACAAGGAGGCACATTACTTCGCATAAAGCCTAGTCATCGGCAGGCCGTACCCAAGCCCGGCGATGGTCCCCATACCCATCTGGACGCCCCGACCCGTGATCTCCGTGAAGAGCCCACCGCCCGAGCCAGAACCACCCCCGTCTACCGCCGCGCTGNCCCCCGATATGTTGGGCCGCGTACGGACCACCACCCATGCCATCGTCGTCATAGCCGGAGCCGTTCCCCTCGGCGCCGCGTCCGGCGGTAGTGAACGAGTACGAGAAGATGCGGGACATGTTCGCRGGMGGGACGCCRCCGCCCTGGTCGCGCACGCGCATGGAGAGGTACCGCGGGCATGGGGTCCGGATGCCATTTGGACCGGAAGGGTCGGATCGGGGCGGAGCAGCGATGGTGATGACGACGGGTGGGATGGGGACGGTGGAAGTGTGGGAGTGGTGCCGCTGGTGCCATTCTACGGTTGCGCGGAACGCGTTCTTGAGGATCTCTGTGAGGATGTACTCTAGGTGGACTGGCACGTAGCTGCATAGCCATCAAGCACGGGTCAGTTGGCATGCAAATTCGGAGGCTTCTGTGCTGCGCAAGGCACTTACGCAAAGGTCGCGTCCGCGTCTCCGTCGATGACGATTTGTGGGCTTGCGCCGAGGGTGGCTTCGCACAGGTCGCTCACGAAGGAGCCGCACACGCCAATCATCTCTTTCGGCGAGCATGCGAGGTCGACTACGCCCAAATGGGTTTCGTCCGTCTGCTTCGTCTCCCCTCGCCAGGTCGCGACGAATGCGATGTGCTGTTCCGCGATGAGGCGGACCGCTATGCGGTTGCGGATGGTGCTGTCCAGGAACTCGCTGATCTGTTCAGGTGTGAGATACCTTGAGCATTCCTGGAACCTGGTATCCGGTTAGTCCAGCATCGGCATCCGCACACAAGCACGCACCCTTTAGCCATAGCCGGGATATCGTTGGCATGGCTTTGCACAAGCTCCGAAAGCTGTTCGATGAACCGCGCGTTCTCCTCCAACGTCTTCACGGGCGGGTGCATGATGAGGAACTGGAACGCCCTCCGATGTGCCTGCAGCGTGCGGGTGATAAACGGGTTCATCCCGACAATGAATGGTAGCGACTCTAAAGAGCGTGCGCGCATGGCAAGCCGCCTTGGGATCTCTGTGAAGACATACCCGACGGATTTCAGGACGGACTCCGGGGTGAGTGGGCGGGCGAAGGAGAGAAGCGTGGAGAGCGTGAGCGGCCGGGGCGGATGCTTCGCATGCTCTTCGATGAGACGCGAGAGGTCGGTCGGGGATAGTGTGTTCTCCTTCGATGGCTCGGCGTGAAAGTGGAAGTCGTGATGCCGGGACGAAGACGAGGAGAAAGTTGCGGTGTGGCGAGGACGAGTCAAGACGCTCAGCCTACTCCTCTCACAAGCTGGCCGTGTTACTCGGCCGAGACAACGGACTGTCGACAGCCTTTTCATGTCGGAGGTTGCACGCTCTGCGTGATAGAAAGCCCAGAGTGCAGCAAAGAGGAAGAGAACAAGCGGAGCTGCATAACATTATTACGACTTAGTCTTCGGGGACGGAACTTGCTCAGACGCGTCGCGCGACACCCTCATATGACGCGCATGCCATCAGGCGCTCCGTAACGTGGACCGCGATACTGAAAACACACATCCGACGGAGGCAGAGCTCAAAACCGCAGTGTCCGATAACATAACAGCGTATATAAGAAACAGGAGGGGGTACTACTAAACTAGTTATACACTTGGTACAAGGGTCTGGAAAAGGGGTCAAGTGAGTGAGTGCGCAACCTGGACGTGTGCAATGATCACTTACGTCGACGAGAACTTGGTGCCTTGGCGGACGACCTTCTCGACAGCGTCAAGGAAGTCCCTCTCTGTCGCAACTTTCCGTCGTGCACGAATCGCGAACATACCAGCCTCGGTCGCTACTGACCGTAACTCGGCACCAGTCGTGTTGGGACATAGACGGGCAATCAGGTCGAAACGGATATTGCGTTCGACACTCATGCTAAAACGCGATGTCAGATAGAGCCAAGGTGCATCAAAGCACATTACTCGCCTTCGAGCATGGATACGGAGAATGTGCGCACGCCCTTCGACATCGGGTAATGAGAACTCAACACGACGGTCAAGACGACCAGGACGCAAGAGCGCGGGATCCAGGGTATCGGGTCTATGCTATAAGTTAGACGGAACGGAGGTCGTTGAAGTAATGACGGATGTCTTACCGGTTAGTGGCCATGAGTACCTTGATGTTACCTCGAGGGTCGAAACCGTCAAGCTGGTTGATGAGTTCCAACATCGTCCGCTGCACCTCGTTATCGCCACCCGCGCCGTCGTCAAATCGCGCACCACCGATGGCGTCAACTTCGTCAAAGAAGATGATACACGCCTTCTTGCTCCGCGCCATTTCGAACAATTCCCGGACCATACGCGCACCCTCACCGACGTACTTCTGGACGAGTTCCGAACCAATGACACGAATGAAGGTGGCGTCTGTTCGGTTCGCGACCGCACGGGCGCAGAGCGTCTTGCCAGTACCAGGAGGACCGAAGAGAAGAACACCCTTTGGTGGGTCGATACCGAGGTTCACGAAACGTTCAGGCTGTAATCAAGTCTTAGAACCTGTGAGATTTCGAGATGTCTGGCGTGATACTCACCGATAGCAGGGGCGTCTCAACAACTTCACGCAGTTTCTCAATCTGCTCTTTGCAGCCACCAATATCCGAATAGGTTACGTCCGGCTTCTCCTCGACCTGCATCATGGTAACCGACGCGTCGATCTTCGGAGGAAGGGGAATTTGGATCTGATATTTGTTACGGTCCACACTAAAAGCATGGTTTAGTTGTGAAACGAACATTGAAGAGGGCAAACCTACCCGACGCGCATGCCCTCCTCGATATCGGTGGGTGCTACACGCTCTCCTAGGCCGACGACAAACTTCGCAATCTGCTTGATATTGATGACATACTTGTCCTGTTCGTCCGCTCCCTTCTGGCCTTGCGCGGCACCCTCTGGGTTGACCGCTCGTGCACGTTCAGCAGCGACGGGGTCCATAGGAATGATCTTGGTACACCGGGCAACTTGCAGAGGGTGCTCCTCTCCCATTCGTTGTCTGTCCGCAGGAAGGTCCCATAGGTTGGGCGACGCGAGACCAGTATCGGACTCCTTTACACCTGGACAGAGAGGGTGAGCATGGAGCCGGGAACATACCCATAGTCCGCACGTACCGAGCTTCTCGTTGATCCGCTTCTCAACCTCCTTGATGTCCTGGTCAATCTTCTTCAAGCGAGCGGCGTACGGTCCTTGACCCTATGAGAAGATGAGATGCACATCCTGCGGGTACCTTGTGCGCGAAGACATACGTATGTCTTGAGGATTTGAATGTCGCTATCATCAAGAGCTATGTGCGGCGTGAGCATATAAGCATAGGAATCTCATTGAGAGCACACGTACGCTTGATTTCCTTCTCTTCCTTCTCGTCGGCCTTCTTCTCCCCTGCAAGCGGAAGTGAGTACCACGGAGCGTTCTAAGCGGACGCGGACCGTACACTTTTCCCAATCTCTGTAACAGACAGTTAGCACAGGTAGCAAAATCAACCGTACTCCAACTTACGCTTTCGGCGGCATTGTGCAAGTAGTGGCGGTGGATGAGGATGGAGGTGAGTAGAGGGAACACGCTTGGTCAGAAGCGCACTTGTCTACTCGCACTTGAGGAGGACGCGTCACTCTCATTCACGCGCGTAAGCGCCCAACCAAGCGCCCAATTGGATCACACTTTCCTTCCTGGGCCGTTCCAGACTCCCATCCCAGCCGCCTCCAGAGGGTTACCGTACTTGGACCACTGTCGTCAGTCGGCCCTGGCTTGAGCTCGAGTGCGCAACTGCGAGTGTTGCGCCCTCAATACCTTACTCCTCCCTCCCCGCTCAGCACGATGGCCGGCGCCCTCGACAACGCAAAGAAAGACCTTCCCAAGATCAGAGATGAGCACCGCGAGTCGCTCTTTGGCCAGGTGTACGGTGTGTCCGGTCCCGTCGTCATCGCGGAGAACATGACCGGCTCCGCTATGTACGAGCTCGTCCGTGTAGGCCACGATGAGCTCGTCGGCGGTACGTTTTCGCGTCTAAACATCTTGAGATCTCAAGTGATTAATCTGAACGACAGAGGTCATCCGTATCGACGCGGACAAGGCGACCATTCAGGTGTACGAGGAGACCTCCGGCGTCACTGTCGGTGATCCCGTCCTGCGGACAGGGAAGCCCCTCAGTGTTGAACTCGGTCCTGGTATGTGGGCAATATTGTGTCTTGCGGGCTCGCCTGCTCATATCATACAGGTTTGATGGGCAACATTGTCGATGGTATCCAGCGGCCACTCCGTGTAGGTCTATCTCCTCAGATAGTACTGATCGCGCCTTAACACGCCCTGCAGTCTATCCAAGAGTTGTCGAAGTCGATCTACATTCCCAAGGGTATCAACACCGAGGCCCTTGACCGCTCGCTAAAGTGGGACTTCAACCCCGTCAACTTCAAGGTACGTGCAATGAGCAACATGGCTTGGACATGGAAGCTTACATAGTCCTAGGTCGGCGACCACATATCTGGAGGTGACATCTTCGGGCGCGTGTACGAAAACTCCCTCGTTGACAACCACAAGATCATGCTCGGTCCCCGTGGGCTCGGCACCATCACACACATTGCGGAGAAGGGTAGCTATGCCGTCGATGTGAGTAGTTGATCTCGCGCATGGTATCCACCCCTTTAAGTAGTCGATGTTTCCAGGACGTTGTTCTGGAGACCGAATTTGAGGGCAAGGTCACGAAACACACGATGATGCAAGTATGGCCCGTCCGTGCGCCTCGGCCAGTGACCGAGAAACACACCGCGGACTACCCCCTGCTCACTGGCCAACGTATCTTGGACGCCCTCTTCCCGTATGTCCCCCCTCACTTCACTCCATTGGCCATCTCTAACATCGGGAATGCAGATGTGTCCAGGGCGGTACGACTGCGATCCCTGGTGCTTTCGGCTGTGGCAAGACGGTCATCTCGCAAGCCTTGTCGAAATACTCGAACAGCGACATCATCATCTATGTCGGTTGCGGAGAGCGTGGTAACGAGGTAACACGATCGTTCAATACACGTCTTTGCCTGCGCTAATGCATTCCCTAGATGGCTGAAGTACTCATGGATGTATGTTCCCCTGCTTGGACCGTTCATAGGATGGCATATATTAACTTGATACCAGTTCCCCGAGCTCACCATGGAGGTTGGCGATCGTCAAGAGCCCATCATGAAGCGTACTACTCTGGTGGCCAACACCTCAAACATGCCCGTAGCCGCGCGTGAGGCATCCATCTACACCGGCATTACCCTCGCGGAATACTTCCGTGACCAGGGCACGAATGTCTCCATGATGGCTGACTCTACGTCGCGTTGGGCTGAGGCGCTCCGTGAAATCTCTGGCCGTCTCGCCGAGATGCCTGCTGATTCCGGTTACCCCGCATACCTTGGAACCAAGTTGGCTGGCTTCTACGAGCGTGCTGGTAAGGTCACTTGTCTGGGCAACCCTGTACGGCAAGGAACGGTTTCGATCGTCGGCGCGTAAGTGCATACGAGAAGACATACTCGGGCAGATGATATTGACATACTTTACATAGCGTCTCTCCCCCTGGTGGTGACTTCTCAGATCCAGTCACTGCAGCAACCCTCAGCATCGTGCAGGTGTTCTGGGGTCTTGATAAGAAGCTCGCTCAGCGGAAGCACTTCCCGTCCGTCAACTGGTCGCTGTCATATTCCAAGTACATGAAGGTGCTTGAGCCGCATTACGAGACGACTGAGCCCGGGTTTGTCGAGCTGCGGACGAAGACGAAGGAGATTTTGCAGAAGGAAGAGGACCTAGCTGAGATCGTACAGCTTGTCGGCAAGAGTGCTTTGGGCGAAAACGACAAGATCACGCTCGAGGTTGCGCGCATGCTCAAAGACGACTTCCTGCAGCAAAACGGTATGAGCGAGTATGACCGGTTCTGTCCGTTCTACAAGACAAGCGCGATGCTCCGAAACTTCGTCGCCTTCCACGATGCCGCCCAAAGAGCGGTAGCCCAAGGGGACGTCACGTTCTCCAAGATTCGTGATTCCGCGGGCGATATTATGTTCAAGCTCTCGCAAATGAAGTTCGAGGTTAGTAATGCTTCCACTGCGGAAATCTCGTTCTGCGTACTGACGCTGTGGTCTATAATGTAGTCGCCATCGCAAGGAAAGGAGCCCATCAAGCAGAAGATGGACGCATTGTACAACGAGATCCAGGAGAAGTTCCGGCAGCTGGTAGAGTAAAGGACGGACAGATACCCAACCCTCACGATTTTGTATGTCGCATAGNTTTTTTGCCCCTACTTCTTTCACATCGCAGCCGCACGCACCCAGCGTGCATTGTGCGCTTCATTTCTGGGCTCTAGACCCTTCGCGTGCCCGGTCAGCGTCCGAAAGACGGACGCATTTGAAGGTTCCGAGATCCAAGGATGGAGAGTAAGTAGCGGCTAATCAGATAAGACCTAGGATCGAGCTGCGTAGCATTGCGTCGCCCTGACTGCGGATGACCAGCTTGGATTGCACGATGAGCCGACGTTCGGCCTGCGCTCCTGGCTAGACTGTGGCTCCTCCAATTAAAGTTACTCACCCCTTACTGCGGTCTAGCTGAGCGCTGCGCGTCCGCGGCGGAAGCTTGAGTGACCCACCACAGATGTCATCGCACACTGATCCCATGCTCCTACTTAAACGCGCCTGCTTCCAGATGCGCAGCACACATCCTCTTCCCCTTGTCCAACGGCTTGACCTTCGACGATGTTGCTGTCGCACGCCGTGCTTGCGGTCGTGTTCGGCGGTCTGGTCGTCTCCGCCTACCCGGAGCCAGGTGGCGGCAGAGACTACTACGAGCCTGAACTGCAAATGACCGAGGGCGAATATGCTCACGAGCAAGATAACGTCGCCCGCCAGAGCNGGGAGAATGCCTTACTGGGCCCCCAACGAGCCTCAGCAGGTGATGGCTACGCAATCTCTAGCTTACTCACACTCGCGTCCATCGCACTTCCCTTGGCCGAAGGAACCTGAGCCCCAGCCTCCTCGCCCCGTTCCCGAGCCGCCTCTGCCTCCGTGGGCGCCAGTCCCAGAGCCGCCCGAGGAGGGTCCTGTACCCCCTCCGCCTGGATCCCCTCCAGGCCCGCCTGGTGCTCCCAACAAGAGCATCTATCAGTCCCTCAAGGAGTCCCCTACGTGAGTTATCGTCTTTTCTGTTTGTCGCGGGCAGTGTGCTGACGATGAGACCCCAGGTTTTCCCGGATCTTCAAGCTTGTGAACTACACCGAGGACATCACCAACGTGCTGAACGACACATCTGCTCAGTACGTATCCATCAGCGTAGTAGACCGTGTCCGCCCCAACTCACGCTTCGAATCCGTGTAGGCTCACATTCTTTGCGTTGCCCAACTGGGCGTTCCCCCCTCCGCCCCACCGTCGCGAGCCTACGGCCGACTGGTATAAACGCGATATCAATGGCCCAGAAGAGTACTATGACGCCCTCGCTGCTGCAGAGGGCCTCGTCGACCTCGACGAGGACCACTCCGACAAGGACAAAAAGGCAATCCTCAAGGCGATTCTGAAGGCGATCCTGAAGTATCAGACTCTGTCCACCGCGCTCCCTGCGTCAGAGCTCGCCAAGAACGTGACGTACGCGACGTCGCTGGCGCTGTCTGACGGTTCGCTCGACGGAGAACCCCTGCGGATTCGAGTCAACACTGCGCCTGGGCTGCGGGGGCCTCGTCTCAGTGTCAACCTTGTGTCTAAAATCGTCCACCCAGACATTGTGACTCAGAACGGTGAGTAAAGTATTTGGCTGAGTGACCGCAGTGACCTGACTAGACGCGCATGCCTTTTTCCTAAAAGGTGTGATACACGTCGTTAGCAAGCCAATCCTTCCGCCCCCCTCAGCGTTCCAGCTCGGCTTCCTCTTCCCAGACGCGTTCTCTATTCTGGTGAGTATGGCGTAATTTGCGGAGAGATGTTCACGATACTGACAATGGCACAGACGTCTTCCCTCCAGCGCGTGGGTTTGACTGATGCTGTGGAGTGGCGTGATGTTCATAACTCGGACGGGAAACATACCGTGGATGGTTCCCCTGCGGTCACAGTCTTCGCACCTACGAACAGGGCANTTCACGAGGCTTCCCCCGAAGTTGCGCCATTTCCTCTTCTCGCCCTTTGGAGAGAGGGTCTTGAAGAAGCTGCTGCAATTCCATGTCGCCCCGGAGGTCATCCTCCATGCTGGTGAGTTGGGCATTGTGCTGGACGGCTTACGGATATAAATTTCTCTGACGCATCTTTCTACTAGATTACGTGCACAATGCCTCAGATTTGACCGATGCATGGCCTACGCACCAGGTTGAAAGCGAGGATGTGTTTGGGCTTTACGAGGAGCTGCATCGCGCAGACGCATTCTCGGCTCTCACCAATGACATCCTGATGCATGTCCCTGACAGCCCACCTGTGATGCAAGTAAAGCAGGGGCTGGGTTCCTTCCTTGATGGCATGCCTCCGCCTCCTTGGGATGTGGGCAAGAACCCA
>JAPEVG010000169.1:0-72302 GCA_029747595.1 Trametes cubensis
TGGAACGGGCTTCTTGCCCGGACCACCAGTTCCAGCAACCTCGTCTTCAGATATCAGATCTTCACGCATCATTTCACCATCCTCCTCTTTGGCGACTACGCGCGCATTGCTATGTCTGACCGTGCAGGTATCATCTACGCGTCCCAGATCAACTACAAGGCGAATCCAGCGAAGCTTGGACGGGTGTTCTGGCGTCTCTCACGCGCTACGCCCGAAGCTCGCGGCCACGACCCTTCTGCAGTTCGGATCCTTCGCGGCAGTCCCGAGTACGACGCGATGGTCGCGTGGAGGACCAAGACGCTGCCCGTTGATGACCACGCTCGTGAACTGTTCGTCGAAACGCTCGAAGAGGACTGTCCATGGTACAGGCTGACGGTACAATGCCAAGATAGGACGCAATACTTCCTCGTTGCGAAACCTACATATATCGCGCCAGGCCTTGTTGGACGCGGTACCCATGGATTCGTTGCATACAACGTCGGTGATCCAAAACGGCCCTTTGCATACATGAAGGACTGCTGGCGTCTTGTTAGTGAACGCTCGAAGCAAGAGGGCAAAATACTCGCCTACCTCAACACCAAGGGCGTCAGGTACATTCCAACTCTGCTATGCCACGGCGATGTCTCTGGTCAAGAGACGGCAACGCAAAAGCTATGGCAGCACTTCAACGCGAGCTCAGGCATGGGATCTCAGATGGAGACGCGCCAGCACTACCGTCTCGTTGTCAACGAGGTTGGCAAACCTTTATACGAGTTCTCGAACGGCAAGCAACTCGTCAAGATTATCACCGAATGTGTGTTCGGTACGTTGGTATCATTTGTTCCCACAGAGCTCGTCGAAGCTCAGCAATCTTCATAGCGCACAAGGAGGCCTACGACAAAGCCAAGGTCATCCACCGGAATATCAGCGTCGGGAACTTGCTCATGGTCCCAGTGGGCAAGACCGCTAAGGGCGAGACGATCTATCGCGGTCTGCTCACAGACTGGGAATTCTCAAAATGTATAGAGAAACGCAACTTGAAGTCACGCTATCCCGGCGAACGAACGGTATGTTGCTCATCATTGTGTGTGGGATGTGTATTCAATATGATCTTACTATACTCTAGGGTGCATGGCAGTATATGTCTGTGAACGCACTAAGCCTGCCATGTAAAGAAATCGACGTCGTCGATGATCTCGAGTCGTTTCTGTACGTCCTAATCTGGTGCGCGATCCGGTATCTTCCCCACACCTGTGTAGACGTGGACCACTTCATGTACAACTTCTTCGACCACGCAGAGACGAACGACTGCGGAGAGTACACTTGCAGCTTGCTAAAGAGACTTGCCATATCAGCCGGCCATCTGTTGACTAGCACACAGAAGCGCATTGTTTTCCTCTGCTCGTCTTTTCCTACCTTCTCCGATGCCTCTGCGGCACCTCGTGATTCTGCGCCCGCAATTGCGACTCCAATCCTGGAAAGCTCGCCCTCGACGCCGCTCGCCGATGCCCCTAGCGCCCCGTTGGAGTCTTGTGTATTGCCTTCAAACGTTCCTGGGCAGGACTCGCATCCGATTCACGCGGTGGTTTCTGAGCTTCTGCAACGGTTCATGTGGTTCTACAAGCTTCAAGAACTCACTCACGAGCACCGTGGCGTCCAGCTGCCCATGGCCGTGGACGACTCGCCTGATGATTTATACTCCCTCGACTCTTCAGTCCGGTTCGACACGGATGACTCGGTCGCGAACATGGACACAGATTCAAGTCATGGTGCCACTTTCGATTTCACGTATGGATCGATCCCGGCGCATGCACGCGACCGGATTACAAAGGCGGTCATCAACCACCGTGTGTTTGGGGAAGTCCTTGCGAATGCCTTACGCGACAAGACGGTCGATTGGCCCGAAAACGACCGACACGCAGACCAACTGGATCAAGGGTACAGGCTCGAAAGTTGTTGACGTGCGGCCTTTGGCGCATGAGCGGGTGATGACGGGCGAAGGACGTGCGAAGGATATCCAAGCCCTTACCGAGGTATCGCTTCTCCTGCAGGCGATCAAACGGTGACTCTGGGACTTGTAACGGCATGCTTATACGAATGTTGAACTGTAGGATGTGTGTACCCACATGCGAGGTCAACGCTTCAACGTTCACAGCTTTGATGTACCAGTATGCAACGCCCTTCGTCCATAAGATATGTCCTTGCTAGTGCATCCAACCGCGGCTTCGCCGTCCTACTATCACTTAACTTGACCATACGTGAGATGTCCGGGAGTCTAGCACGTCGTGAGACGCACGGCCATTCCCGAATTCCATACCGAGTGTAAGGAAGAAGCGGGCTTAGGCTCAGAGGCGCGTATACTCCCATTCAATATCGACGTGACTCACTGAGACGACCGATTGCATACATTCACTTCATTCGAAGCTGGGCTCAGAAAGGCTCACCGCGGGGAAATCAGCCCTCCGCGCGCCTCTAGGAGCCCGAGCTGACCGAAGAACAGCTGATGCTAAGCTCAGCATAGACTGCGCGTGTCGACCGTCCAACGGAGCTCCCGATGCATTGAATGAGCGCAGTCCTTCGCGATGAGTTGAGGTCCTCTACAGAGAGAGAACTGGCAATAGGCAAATCCGTGTGAGCGCTTGATGACCAAAGTCAAGTCGCAATCGCACCTGGTGATCGTCTTGCTGCGTCATCCCGTTCCACGCTCTCTGAATAAGCACGCGCTGTGGTACCCATGCATATAAAGGCTAAGTTGTAGCAGACCGTATGCTTCGTACCACAACATCGACAACATCTCGCCTTGCACGGCTCTCCAACAGTCGCATTATCAGAAGTAGCAACCCAATTTGCGTCAAGTCCACCATGAGCGTTCCCGACCAGCACATCTACCCCCACGCCACTGCGCGCGCGGCGCAGACGGTGGAACAGCACCAAGAGCCGCAAGATCTCGTGTTCTACTCGGGATGGGCGAGTATTCTGACGCCCAGTCGCCGACGCGCGTTATTGACGCTTGACATCTCGCGATAGTTCTGCCCGTTCGTGCAACGCACCTGGATTGCTCTCGAGGAGAGGGGAATCCCGTACCAATATAAGGAAGTCAACCCTTACAAGAAGGAGAAGCACTTCCTCGGTACGTCCGCATACATGCACATATCTGACCCTCGTAAAGGCTCACGAGGCGAATTACCCGAGCAGACATCAACCCGAAGGGCCTCGTCCCCGCCATCGAGTACAAAGGAAAGGCGCTCTACGAGTCGCTGATCCTCATGGAGTTCTTCGAGGACGCTTTCCCCGAGTACAAGCCGCGCCTCCTGCCGGACGACCCGTTCGACCGCGCGTATGTTCGCCTCTGGGTCGACCATGTCGCGAAGCAGGTCGTGCCCGCGTTCATGCGCACCGTGATGGCCCAGGAGCCCGAGAAGCAGAAGGAGAACCTCGAGGAGTACTACAAGGCGCTCCGCGCCTTCACCGACAAGGTCAAGGGCCCGTACTTCCTGGGGGAGCAATTCTCGCTCGTCGACGCCGCGTTGGCTCCCTGGGTCGTCAGGGATTATATCATTGCTGAGAACCGTGGGTACTCGAGGGAGGCGGTCGGAGACAAGTGGAAGGCGTACGCGGAGAAAGTCGAGACGCGCGAGAGCGTATTGAAGACCATAAGCGTGAGTCCATCACAGTTAATTTCGAGGAGCAAAATGCTGATGAAAAGAAATAGGAGAAGGAACACTATGCGGAGATTTATGCGAGGTACTTGCGCAACGAAGCGCAGAGCGAGGCGGCGAAGGCGATGAGGGCTGGCAGGCCCTTCTGAGTTGATGGCGAAGAGATATCGAAGTTTGTATGATGATTCATCGTAAGACGTCAAGGATTGTGTGTATAGCGGTCGTGGTTCAGCAGGAATACACCATGCGTGCCGTAACATCCAAGGTGTGATGGCAAGAGGACGAGAAATTATTCTTGATCTGGAAGGCGGAGGCTTTGGATGCTAACAAGTACAAACAACGCCGCTGACGCTGCATGAGAGAACGCCGACGCGGGGTAGCGCCCATCACTCTCAGGCTTCAACTCCCAACAGCCTCCCCGGTGCAGTTTTCTTTTGGCTCAGCAGGTATCGCGAATATGCTCGACGCACAAGGGCTATACGACCGTGAGTCTTGTATCTGCCTGAGCTCGACAGTAGACTAACCGAGGGTCGTAGTTGCCCGCAAGTGGTTTGCGTTGACGCCGTTGGCCATATTCCCGGTCACTTTTGCCATTGACGCGCCGTTTGGGCGATTCGCGCCTTCGAAGGACAGCATATTCCTTGTAGATGGTACGTAAACTCTTTTATAGTCTTGATTGGAGCAGTGCGTCGCCAGTTCACCCCTCTCGATACCTATGCGAGCGTGGGTGAGAGTACGTAACCGCGCTCTGGGGGAATATGGCCCCTCCGCTTTCCCCTCGCGCTCACACACATTCTCCTCTCAGGCATCAAATCATGGATCTTCATGGAGCTTATCTCCCCCGCCTTCTTCATCTACACCTTCCTGCACTCCCCGCTCTNCGCCCCCCGGCGCGTCGCCGTCGCTCGCCCTCAGCCACCCGCCAACGTTCCTCTCCGCACTCTTCCTCCTGCACTACCTCAACCGCGCGCTCATCTCGCCCCTGCGCACGCCCTCGCGCTCCAAGTCGCACCTCCTCGTCCCCCTCAGCGCCATCGCGTTCAACAGCGTGAACGGCTCGCTCCTCGGGACGTACCTCTCCTCGCCCGCCGCAGACGCGTTCCTCGACGGCGCGTTCGCGCGCCCGCGCTTCTGGGCGGGGGTCGCGCTCTGGGCGCTCGGGCTCGTGGGCAACGTCGTGCACGACGAGATCCTGCTCAACATCCGCCGGAAGGCCAAGGCCAAGGGCAAGGGCAAGGCGCACGAGAGCAATGGCGGCGCGAAGGATGACGACGACAACAACGGGAAGGCGAAGAGGAACGCGCAGGAGCACTACGCGATCCCGCATGGGCTGCTGTATCGCTTCATCTCGTACCCGAACTACTTCTGCGAATGGATGGAGTGGCTCGGGTTCGCGCTCGCCGCGTCGCCTGCGCCGTCGTGCACGTCGTTCGCGGCATTCCTGGCGACCGTCAGCCCGCCGTGGCTGTTCGTTTTCTCAGAGTTCTTCCTCATGTTCCCCCGCGCGTGGAAGGGACACAAGTGGTACCACAGCCGCTTCCCCGACTACCCCAAGGAGCGCAAAGCGGTGATACCCTTCTTGCTCTAGAGCCTATACTACAGGTAGACGTGTTGTATGTTGTGATACACTTGGACGCGCCGAGTACGTGTACGTGGCATCGTGATCCGTGTACTCATAGATTCCTCGCGGTGACGTGAACGGGAGGCTACATATATACCATTTTTTCTTGGGCACACGCGACTGTAGGGCCACGAATGTGTCTGCATTATCCTGAGGGTCAATAGAACATAGCGATATGGTATACGTAGCAGATCGTCTAGGTCGTAGCAAGCGCGCACTACCTGCCAAAGTGTGATGGGAGTATAAGCAGTGGCAGCAGGGGCGTCGACATCTATGAACGTACCATGCACCACAAACCCTCAGAGCCCTCACCGGTGCGAACCGTAGCGCACCTTACGTCCAATGTCGAACGGGACGTACTTGTACTTGACCATGTGTCTGTTCCCAACGTGAATTTTCGAGCGCAAGAGATGGACGGAGAATGGACGTACTGTATTTGCCGGCGCATAGTGAGCAGGAAGAGGACGAACCAGTAGACGACGAGGATCGGCCAGTACACGGGGACGTCGAACATCTCGAAGAACGAGCAGACGATGGAGATGAGCGTCGCGCGCGTCGCCGAGAGCCTATTTACCAGCAGCGCTGTCAGAACGAGGGGTGATATGCTTTCGCAAGCCGGGGAAAAGGCGCACCAGAACTGCCACTCTGGCAGCCGCCGCACGAACGGCCTGAACTCGTCGTCCCGCTGGGAGGGAAGGGGAGACGCTGTGCCCTCTGCACCTTCTTCGAGGTCGTCTGCGAGAAGGTCATCTTGCAGCGAGGGGTCGAACTTGGGTTGCAGGAAGGCGAGGAGCAGGTTGAGGAGGTAGATAGCGTGGGCGTCTATAGGTGGCGAACCCCTAGTGAGCTTTTCTCTCGTTACGAGCAGCTGAACGAGTTTGAAACATACAGGCCACTGGAAGGGAGGTCAATAACAAGCATGCAGGAGGTCAACAAGAGGAACGTACCGATGTACCACTGTGTACGCGCGCAGCAAAGCACCGCCAGTCAATTATTCCGTCTCAAGCAAATTCATCAGCTGAGATAACAAGTTACTCACCCCCTGGGCAAAGATGATCCTGAGCATAAACAGAGCCAAAAGACCAGCCGTCCCTAGCCAGCGGTAGAGCACGAAAGGGGTGACCCGGTCGAGCCATTGCTGGTACTGCCTGCGCGCCTTGGCGAGGTGGGTCGCCAGCGGTTCCATGGGGCCCGCAGAGGGCTCGGTGTCCGACGAGGCCATCATTTTCACTGCTGTATCCTTTTGTACAACTCGCCGAAAGCTAGAGGACGGTAGAAGAGGACAAGGGCGGGAAGGAGGAGAAGGAAGAGGAAGGGACAGAGAGCGCGCAGACCGCGATTCGTGCAAACGCAACGCTGTCCTGTCCCTGCGCTCGCGCGGCGTTTGCCGAGACGCGCGCGCAGCCAAGCCAAGCGCAGTCCAGATGGCGCCGCACCTCTCGGCCCGCGCTGCCCTCGGATTGCGGGGTGTGCAGGCAGCTGAGGCTTTCTCTAAGTCTCAGCCGTCGCGGTCACTCCGAGACGGCACTCCGGATCCGCGGGATGGCTGCACGACTTGGAAAGGGACCACGACGAGCAGTAAAGCAGCCATAATGGCAACGAAGGTGAGCTATTACTCGTGTCCGTCTTACTCGCTGATCTAACTCATACCGCGTCCAGACACCTTCAGATATACCTGAAGCGATACCTCACATGGTAGATCATGTACTGGCGGAGCTCCGCGCACATCGCGTGCGGCATGATGGCCAGCCAGCAGTTCCACCACTGATCGTCGGCGTGCAGGGGCCTCAGGGGAGTGGCAAGACATACCTAACATCCATCCTCCGCGACGTGCTTCAAGAGCCTCCACACAATCTATCCGTCGCCGTGTTATCGCTGGACGATCTCTACCTCCCTCACGGAGGGCTCGTCAGCCTCGCCAATACGCACCCGGATAACGCGCTTCTACGAGGACGAGGACAGCCGGGCACGCACGACGTTCCTCTCGGGACGGAACTACTGAACAAGCTCAAGCGCATCAATTCGTCCAGTGACGCACACGAACTTGAGCTTCCGAGTTTCGACAAAAGCTTGTATGATGGCGAGGGCGACCGCGCGCCTCGCGGGCATGTGGTCCGACCTCCTATCGACGTCGTCCTCTTCGAGGGCTGGTGTGTCGGGTTCTACCCAATCTCTCAGGCGGAAGCCGGACGTCGCTATGCTCAGCCTGTCAAGGGGCTCGGAACCGACTTCTTGCAAAGCAGAGGGTATCGCCTTCAAGATGTGCTTGACGTGAACGAGAGGCTCAAGAGCTACGTTTCGTGGTGGGACCTCTTCGATGCCTTCATCCAGGTCAGTGCGCGCGCACAACCCTCTCGACAGCATAACCTAACATCGAGTAATCCGTTCCAGATCAAGCCGCCAGAAGGACATCCTTATGACTACATTTACAAGTGGCGATTACAGCAAGAGCACAACATGAAGGCCCGCAACGGAGGGAAGGGCATGTCAGACGAGCAAGTCGAGAAGTGGGTGGCTGATCCTCACCCAGGCGTAGTTCCCCCACTGAGCTCTTCTAATCGCTAGATTCGTCGATCGCTATATTCCGGGATACGTCTTCTTTGGAGATGGCGTCGTCTCTGGGCACGAAGATGCAAGCGGCAAGAGATCATCGCCGCCCTGGACAGGGCACGGGTTACAGGTGCAGATTGGCGAGTACCGAGAGGTGTTGCATGTGGACAGATTCTAGCTGTGCGAATCGCGGATCATAAACCAATGTAGGAGTTGACTTCGGCCGTATTCTGCATGAGCGCTGCGCCCTTATAAGTTGGTCGACTGTGGGCCGCCGGAGACTCACCACATCTTACGCTTCAGCAACGCCCAAGATGGACTTGTACCAGCCGGCGTTCACCCCTCGCAAAATTCTCATGCTTAGTTCAAAAGAGGGTCCATCTTCGTACCCGGAAGCTCGAGATGAGGTAGTCAACTTAGAATGATATGGGCCCATCATGACTTCTCAAGTAGCTCAGGAAACGTTCACAATCTGGTCGTCACCTGGGACTAGACGAAATGCCATAATAGGGGCAGGAGTCAATTTGGCAAGTCTACATCGCATACTCGATTTGACAGATGACCGTCTCATGCTGAGTGCTCCCCAAACTTTAGCTGCCGTAGCGGCCCTCGATGGCCTAGTCATGAGAACCCTAGTAGAAGACGGCCGCGGTCGCTACCTGTTGAGGTAATTGAGGTGGTGTCGCTGTACGTTTGTCTCTATCGATGTTCGTTTCTCCCGATCTCACACGTACACGTCGTGAATGGCTACGGCGCAATTTCCCCTATGGCGGCACAGCAGACATGCAGTGCAATATCCCACACTTCCACAAACCGCGTACGTAGTACTCAACTTATGGTTATTCGCCTGCCATCATTGTCTGTTCCTATTGATGGTATTGTCCAGGAATACGAATGGCCGTATAGTACCCTTCTCTCATATTCCACAAATGATCATATAGAGCAAGTTGTACCGAAACCAGAGTACAAGAACTCATGCGTATGTTACTAGTAGCGGATGCGATCGAAACGTGCAATTCACTGCCTGTCCACTTAGGGTTCACTCCCGCTCGCCACAAAATCACCGTAGGGACTGCTGCACACAGAAAGTTCGTCGCACACCTCATACTGCGATCTAACGACGTCAGCCCCCGAAGCCACGCAGGCTGTCTACAGTAGATACATGGGCGTTAAAGCTGGAGACGACCATGTATATAAGGCGAGTCAAGACGGCCTTGCAGAGCAGGACAGCCAACCAGAGCACCCCAAGCCCCAACCGCGTACCCTATCCACGGCCACAGCATCTGCGACTCGCACTCTACTAGTATTTTTTCCAGCCATGAAGTACCTCGTCGCCTTTGCTATGCTTGCCACCGCAGCCAGCCAGGTCTCCGCAGACATTTGCCCTGGCTTCAACTACGCTATTGGCAACCAGATCGTCATCGGGGATGGGATTTCACGCTGTATGTGTCCATCAGACACGCTCTGCGTCTTGCGCTGACGCCTCTGGTCGTGCGCAGGGAACGTCTATGATCACAGCTGCAACGCTATCGACGGGCTCATCACCGAAGAGAACCCTTGCGACGCAGGTATCTTTGGGTGCTCGCCGCCTCCCATCATTTTCGACCGGTACACGAACTCGTTTTCGGGCCTCATCTACGCCTGTCGTACCGACCCGAACTCGGGCGTGTGTGGTAGCGACGTCATCTCCGTCTGTGTGAGTATAGCGGTTATGATCTGACCGCTCGTTAGGATGCTGACGAAATGGGGGCGCACCCAAACAGTGCCGCAACGACGGCAACTAAGGATTCGAGGGCGTATCGAGCCGATGGAACCGCGGAGCGCAAGTTTGACGTAGGGATGTGGATGTGGACTTGAGCATCGGATGATGAGACGTAGTAGCAGAGAGCGCAGGCGAGGACGAGGACGTATAACGTTCCCTGCGAATCAGGCTGTTGGACTGGTGAACTACCGGCTGTGATCATTCAAGTTCATAGTAAAGAGTGGTGAACCTGACAATGTGGAAGACAGTCAGCTCGGCTTCTAGCGCAGTGGCGCCTTCAACTCTCCGATACCAAATACGTTACGCCTCCAGTTATGGCTTTCCTAAGTCAGTGCGATCATATAGCCTCGTTCTATGGATGCCAAAGAGTGAGACGCACCACCAATACACGGGTCCTGTATTTGGTGCTGCTCCCGGATGACGAAGATGACGATGCTGACGAAGTGCACGGGCCTAAGTCGGAACGCAAGGCATGCGACGAAGATGTCGCGCCAAATACCCAAATGCTTGCACGCATCTCCCGGTGTAGGGATCGATGGTGAGGACTTCCTGGGTTGGGCCTGTACAACTACCATAAGACCTCTGCTAAATACAAATGTTAGTCGATCCCGAGGCTGTAGGAATACTGCGGCAGACTGAGTCCTGAAAGGCTCAGAAGACACGTACAGTATGGCAATATGAGGGTGTGAAGTCTGACTCCGAGTCGGAGGGGAAGTTGACGAGGCGACCCTCGGCTGATCCGCGTTCCAGTCGATCATTGGATACAATGGACAGCAGCGATTGCAAACGCAAAAATTCTACCTCGTGGAGAAGCCAAGGGTCTTTCATGGCTAGCATGATCATGGCGGCGAGTCCCATTGTCTGAACTTAGTGGCTGTGCCAAAGCAGCGGAGATTGGTTCGTTCGATGAGCTCTCAGGAAGTTGCATTTGAGTATTGCTAGTAGTAGCAAGTCAATATTTCCTAGTATTATGGCGCAAATTTGCTCCCATTTTATACGGGTATATGTGCGTCGCCTATGCGTCCATGCCGCGTCATGAACAAGGAAGAGGAAAAGCGCCAAGATGGGCGCTTCGTCTTCTAGGCGAACCACGGCCATTGGGCGCTTGGCGTCCACAACTTAGCCACCATCCACCACCAGGCCAACCCAACGCAACCTCCGTCCATTTAGCCATATTTTGATCGGCCGCGCTCATCTCCTTTGTCCATCTATTTTCTCCTTCCAGTTTGGGCTCACAATCATCCGCGCCTCTTGTGGCTAAACTACACCAATATATAGCCTGCTCAGTTTCCTCCCGAACCCCGTGAGTCTCCCTTCATCCTCCCCCTTCTCCCACAGCCATGGCTGACAGTAATGCTTCTATTCACTCGACGCCACCAAAACGTACGCCCATTACAGGTCCCTTCTCCGCCGCTCAGAACTTGAAGGCCAAGGTCCTCGACGACGAACTCCGTCAGACAATGGTCCACAAGCTCACCATGCTTCCTTATGACGATTTCATGGCCGAGTTCTTGCCTCCCATCGACGGCACACCCGACGACAACGTTTTTGACAACATGTTCGATGCAGTCCCCACCGATGGGAAGGAGGCGGACATGTATCTACCTTTCGTACGTGACGTCCCACTGAGCACACCCTCGTGGATGAAATCTCTAACACGTCGTCAGGTCCATGCTGTCAATAATGCAGCAATCCTAGGCCACTTCTGTCTGGCCTCCACAGAATCCCTGCCGGATCCCACGGACCCAAAGAGGAGGAAGACCGACGTGGGGATGTACCGCCTCGGCACCGTGCCTACCACCGGCGGTCGTACGGACTGGGCGACGATCGCACTCACTATCGAGTTCAAGACTCATCCTACCCAAGACGACCCGTTCGACGACAAGACAGACACCGGATACCCCTCGTCTTCAGCGAGGCGTAGGGACAATCTGGGGCAAATTCTGGGCTACGCGGACCTCGTCTTCAGGCGCCAGCAAACCACCCACCACTTCTCCGTCATGATTCTGGGCGACTGTGCACGAATTGAACGGATCGATCACGCTGGGGTTGTCTTCTCGTCCAAGTTCAACTACAAGCAAGAGCCAGCCAAACTGGGACAATTCTTCTGGCGACTCGCTCACGCGTCCTCGGAGGCGCGGGGCCGCGATACGACCGCCACCTATGTCTCCCCTAGCAGCCCTGATGGCCTTGAGATGCTTGCTTGGGAGACGAAGACGCTTCCTACCGACGACTACACTCGACAGCTCTTCGTCGAGACCCTCGATCGTGGCTGGGCTTGGTGGAAGCTGAGGGTCCGAGACGGGGACGGCTACAAGGAGTTCCTTGTCGCGAAGCCTGCGTTCGCCGCTCCGGGCGTAGTTGGACGGGCTACTCGAGGGTACGTCGCGTATGACAAGAGCAATGCGGATCGCCCGTTCGTATACCTCAAGGACTGCTGGCGAGTCGTGCACGAACGCTCGGAGCTGGAAGGCGACATACTGGCTACTCTGAATGAGCACGAGGTATCCAACGTTCCGACTGTGCTCTGTCATGGAGACGTGCAGGAGCAGCGAACGGTGTCACAGGATATATGGGCTCGGCTCCATCCGGGGAAGGAGTGTCGTATGAAGGCGCACCAGCACTATCGACTCGTCGTGAACGAGGTCGGTCTCCCTCTGAAGAAGTTCCCCAATGGACAAGATCTCGTCTCTGTGCTGATTGACTGTTTGGAAGGTGTGTTCCTATATCGTGCATGCGAACCTTCACCGCTTACGATAATCACAGCGCACGAGGAGGCCTACACGAAGGCCAATATCATTCATCGAGACATTAGCGTTGGCAATATCCTGCTCATTCCGTGGGGTGAGCACCCCAAGGACAAGCAACCGATCTACAAGGGGCTACTAACGGACTGGGAGTTATCCAAACGCACGGAGTATAACGAACTCGAAGCGCGCCACCCCGACCGAACTGTGAGTCATGATTACTGTACTCAGATATTCGAATTGTACTTACTCGACTCAGGGAACATGGCAATTCCTATCGGTCAACGCGCTTAAGCGTCCTAACGCTCACATTGAAATTGCAGATGAACTCGAATCTTTCTTCTACGTCCTGCTCTACTGCGCGATCAGGTTCCTCCCTCATACCTGCAACGATGTCAGCCAGTTCATGTACAGCTTCTTCGATCGCGGAGAAATCGCAGGTCCTCTGGAGTACACCTGCTCGCTACACAAGTTTCTTGCCATGCGATACGGCTGCCTTGTTTCCACCGACGGTCAACCTGTTGTTTTCCTCACTCAACCTCGAACTTCGAAAGAGATCGCCGCTGCCGTTGCGGAATCCGAAAAGAAGCCGGGTCTATCACTAAAAGAATTAGTACGGGACGGATCAAAGCTTAAGGCGAAGACCACGGTTCCCAAGGACCAGCGACACCCTATCAACAAGATCTTTGTGACGCTTTTGAAGTGGTTCAAAGCTCGCTACGAGCTCGTGGCACCTCTCGATGACGACTCAGGGCCGTCCGCTTCGAACCGCCGCATGAGCTTTTATCCTCGCGCTGCAACCAAGTGGAACCGCCACATCAGGACCCAGGCCGCGGAGCCGGTGCAGTCCGTCACACCAGCCGAAGCGTTGCTGATAGCGACCGCGAAGAAGCTGACCACTCACGGCGACATGCTCGAGCTCCTCACTGAGATGGTGTACGGTGAAGAGTGGCAGGACAAGTGGCCGCGCAACGACAAGCAACCCGACCAGCTTGATCCGAAGTTCAAGCCCACCCCGGAGAAGAGCCAGCAGCAGGGCAAGCGCACCGAGCGAGAGGAGGACACGCTCGAGGATTCACAGCCTGACAGCAAGCGTCTGCGCAGTGCTGCTTCGCGGGAATGAACTCCGACCTTCCTCTGCCGCACAGCTAGTCGGTCCATGTTCTCGAGCTTTAGTTTCTGTTCTAGCATCTTGTTCTAGCATCTTGTTCTAGCATCTTGTTCTAGCATCTGTATCGTATGTCAGTACTCCCATCGCGTATTCATGACCCATATCACCTTCATCCCGTTGTCTCTGGTCGTAGAGCACCCAGTGGTCCCAGCTCATCGATGAGAAATGGTAAAGTCACTCCGCCGTTTTGGACTCCTCGCCCCGCGGCATTGTCGGACAGATCGCTCGGGCTAACGTCGTGGTACGATCAGTCCAAATCGCATGGTGTGGGACTCACGTGGCTTGCGTATTTACGTACCGATGGTACTCAAGTACTGTTTCCTACTATCGCAGAGTAAGACATCGGGCGTACCCGGTATTGACGTACATTCTGGAGACATCGAGACAATGACATTGAAATTCTCAAAGATATGATCAGATGGATATTACGAACGAGCACGAGCAACAGCTTAGGGTACGTTGACCTGATCAATCCAAAGGGAAGACCTATGATCGGTATTCAACGCATAGGGAAAAGGAACATTACAATCAATATATACGCTTGCGCGAATTGTTCGGGAGAGATGGAGCTAGACGAAGTGCAAGGAGAGCCGCTAGCATGAGTAAGGGGAGCGCAATTGATGAGGCCTTCGTGAACACACACCAATGCCGCATGCGGCTCAGTTCACGAGGTGCCGTTGCAGAGTTTCTTGTTCTCTGATTCTTCGTCCCTCGGGCGCTTTTCCCACGTCGTGGCCGCCCTGCCCAGGTCGGGTCAGTGCTTTGGTTCGAGTTGGTCTGCGAGCCGGTCGTTCATGGGCCAGCCGACGTTCTCGTCGCGAATGAAGTCGACGAGAAGGCTGCCAAACACGCGGTGACTATTGGCCTTTTTTGAGATCTTCTTGCGTTTACGTTCCGAAGCGAGGCTGCGATCGTCGCTCAAGTCCCAGCCCGAGTGTGTATCAGAGTCCGAGTCCGAATCCGAGTCAAAGAGGGCGAGATCGTAGGCTGTGCCGTCTGAATCGCTTTTGACGGCGATTTGCTTGGGTTTTACAGGGGCCATGGAATAGAACGCTTGTGCTTTGTAATACCTCTTGAATCGTCCGAGTAGTACGGTGATAATGTGATGTATCGGATGTTTCTGTTCCTGCGGAATATCCGGAGCCAACGAGGGCGACTCAATGGGAGCGAGGGGCGCAGCAGTTGGTGGGGGCAGAGGGGAGCTCTTCGATGTGAGAAGCGCATCTGAGGGTAGTATGGGAGGCAAATGAGCAGGAGCGGAGCCGACACGTGCCATGGGCTTGTCCACCGATGTATGGAGAGGCTCGCAGAGGAAGGTGATGGGCCTTTGCGTATTGGTCATAAGATAACCATCCGATATGGCGAGCCTCTTCAGCAGACCGCAGGTGTACTCCTTATGATTGGTCGTCTCCCCATGGTCGAAGAAGGAGTACATGAAGTGGCCAACGTCGGGGCAGTCATGCGGAAGATACCGGATTGCGCACCAAATCAACACGTATAGAAACGATTCCAGGTCGTCCGCAACATCGATGTGTTCCGTACGCCGGTTCGACGCGTTCACCGACAAATACTGCCATGTACCCTAGTATGCGTGCGAATCAGTATGTAGGCAGCTAGAGTACAGATCACTGACCGTTCTATTTACATTGCGGGGTTTCAGGTCATACGCATGAATGTCTTTCGAAAGCTCCCAGTCTGTAAGAAGACCGCGATAGATCGGCGTACCCTGTGGGCTCTTATCCACAGGAATCATGATCATATTACCAACACTGACATCCCGATGAATGACTTTGGCCTTCTTGTGGGCCTCCTTGTGCGCTATCAAGCCGAATGAGCATACGATGGCGGGAAGCCTTATAGTACGCACCTAATACGCAGTCTGATAGGATCTTGACGAGCTGCTTGCCATTCGAGAACTCGTATATCGGCCTGCCGACCTCCTTGACGACGACACGGTAATGCCAGTACTCCTCGATCGGACACTCCCTCTCTGACTCCTCGTCAAAGAGCTGCCACATCTCCTGCGTTACTGTCTTATGACCAAGGACGTCGCCATGATAGAGCAAGGTAGGAATATTCTTGACACGCTTGGAGTTAAGGTAGGCGAGGACGTCGCCCTCTCGCTTCGTGTGGCCACACTTCACCCGCCAACAGTCCTTCAGGTACACGAAAGGCTGGGATGGATCGCTGACATTATGTGCAACGAACCCACGAGTACTGCGTCCTACCAGGCCAAGCGCAGCATACGTTGGCTTCGCAACAAGAAAATTTGTCGTATTGTCTTCGTGATGTACCGCCAGCCTATACCATGGGTAATCCTCGTCAAGCGTGTCGACGAACAGCTCCCGAGCGTGGTCGCCGGCAGGAAGCGTCTTGGTCTTCCATGTGACCATCGCGTCGTACTCGGGACTGCCGCGAAGGATCCGAACTGCAGAAGGGTCGTGGCCGCGAGCTTCGGGCGTAGCGCGTGAGAGACGCCAGAACACCCGTCCAAGCTTCGCTGGATTCGCCTTGTAGTTGATCTGGGACGCGTAGATGATACCTGCACGGTCAGACATAGCAATGCGCGCGTAGTCGCCAAAGAGGAGGATGGTGAAATGATGCGTGAAGATCTGATATCTGAAGACGAGGTTGCTGGAACTGGTGGTCCGGGCAAGAAGCCCGTTCCATCGGTCGTCTGCGGCTTCTGCGTCGCCTGCATGTCCGGTTTCGCATTTAATAGACATCTCAATCGCTGACCAATCCGTTCGCTTGTCGATAATGGCGCGAGAGCCCGCTGCGTGCATTCCGCAATCAGTCTTGTTCTTAGCCTCGTCATCACTGTTATGGGCGGAACGGGTGGTGATGAGGAGGAAATCTGGCGATATGGCCTTGCTGTTTATAGCGTCGGACTGTTCACATAGGAGCAATGCAACGTGTCAGAATGAACCTCACTCTCAACGTCGCCCTAAATGGAGCATACTCACGAATGCTTCGTACACCGCGGTCTCGCAACCATTTGTGGGAACAGAGTCGAAGAGATTGTCAAAGAACGCGTCTTCTGGCTCGCTGGCAACTGGCTTCACGAGTCCCCTCACGAACATGTCGTAGTCGAGTCTGACGAACGTGTCGCCCATTGTGTGAGTGTGTCGACTGGTCCAATCTCGCAAGCAGTGGTGCTGACTACTCAATGACTACTCCGACTCTATTCTGGCAGTAGTAGTCGACAAAGCGAATCTATCTCACTGTTGGTCTGTTGAACCATCTTGTGGTCAGCATGCTATCGCAAGACCTCATCGACGATGACGACTGGAATGTAAAACATTTACCTCGTGCAGCCGGTATGGCTGAATGTTCTTGACAACAATTGAAGGTGGCTACTAGGACTCTCACTTGCTGGATGGTTGTGCCAAAGCAGCGGAGATGACCGAAAGCGCTGAAGAGCGCTTTAATTGTTAGGCGACCCACGGCCCTTGGGCGCTTGGCCTCCACAACTTAGCCACCATCCACTACCAGGCCAACGCAACGCAGTCCTCGTCGGTTTAGCCATAATTTGTTCGGCGACGCTGGTTGACACTCGCTTGTTTTAGAAGCTGACAATTATCTACGCCTCTTCGGGCTCAGCGACAGGACAGACGATGACTGACAAGCTCGCCGTTTTTCCTTTTGACGAATTCATGATGGAATTCCTGCCTCGTATCGAAGGCGAGCCAAACGATGACGCCTTCGACAACATGTTTGATGCATTACCCACTCATAGAGAGGAAGTGGACATTTGTCAACCCTTCGTGAGTGACAATCCGAGCACACCCTCATAGTCGACGAACACACCTGACAAGACTTGGATGTTAGGTTGACGCTGTCAATAGTGCAGGCATCCTAGGAGACTTCTACCTCGCTGCCGCTGCGACGGCGGCATTTCCGGGCTCTACTCGCTCGAAAAAGAGGACGTCCGACGTAGGGATGTACCGCCAATGCACGATGCCACCTTTCGACGGCCGGACAGATTGGGCGACCATCGAGCTCACTATCCAGTTTGAGAACCATGCTACACAAGATGACACCGATGACGACGAACCAGAATCGGAGACTCAATACCCTTATTCTGCTATCAGGTGTAAGGACCATCTTGGACGGATACTGAGCTGCGCAGGCCTCGTCTTCCAACGCCAGCACGTCACCCACCACTTCTCCGTCACCATCCTGGGCGACTGTGCGCAGGTTGGACGAATCGACCATGCCGGGGTTGTCTTCTCGTCCAAGTTCAACTACAAGCAAGAGCCAGCTAAACTGGGTCAATTCTTTTGGCGACTCGCTCACGCATCCTCGGAGGCGCGGGGCCGCGATACGACCGCCACCTACGTCTCCCCGAGCAGTCCTCATGGGCTTGAGATGCTTGCTTGGGAGTCGAAGACGCTTCCTACCGATGACTACACTCGACAGCTCTTCGTCGAGACCCTCGATCGTGGCTGGGCTTGGTGGAAGCTGAGGGTCCGAGACGGGGACGGCTACAAGGAGTTCCTTGTCGCGAAGCCCGCGTTCGCCGCTCCGGGCGTAGTCGGACGGGCGACTCGAGGGTATGTCGCGTATGACAAGAGCAATGCGGATCGCCCGTTCGTATACCTCAAGGACTGCTGGCGAGTCGTGCACGAACGCTCGGAGCTGGAAGGCGACATACTGGCTACTCTGAATGAGCACGAGGTATCCAACGTTCCGACTGTGCTCTGTCATGGAGACGTCGGAACGCAGCGAACGGTGTCACAGGATATATGGGCTCAGCTCCATACGGGGAAAGAGTGTCGTATGAAGGCGCACCAGCACTATCGACTCGTCGTGAACGAGGTCGGTCTACCTCTGGAGAAGTTCCCCAATGGACAAGATCTCGTCTCTGTGCTGATTGACTGCTTGGAAGGTGATTTCCTACATCGTACATGCGAGTCTAGCCCACTTACGGTGATCACAGCACACGAAGAGGCCTACACGAAGGCCAAAATCATCCATCGCTACATCAGTGTTGGCAACATCCTGCTCATTCCATGGGGCGAGCACCCCAAGGACAAGCAACCGATCTACAAGGGGCTACTAACGGACTGGGAATTATCGAAACGTACGGAGTATAACGCACTCGAAGCGCGCCACCCCGACCGAACTGTGAGTCATGATTACTGTACCAGATATTCAAATTGTACTTACCCTATTCAGGGAACTTGGCAATTCCTATCGGTCAACGTGCTTGGGCATCGTAACGGCGCTCAAAGTGAAATCGCAGATGAACTCGAATCTTTCTTCTACGTCCTGCTCTACTGCGCGCTCAGGTTCCTCCCTCATACCTGCAACGACGTCAGCCAGTTCGTTTACAAGTTCTTCGACTGCGGCGAAGCTGCCGGCCCCGGTGAGTACACGTGTTCCATGTTCAAGAGATCAGCGCTGCGAGGAGGCTCGCTTGAGGACATTTCTGGTGTACCGGTTGTATTCCTTACTCGACCTCGAACTTCGGAAGAGATTGCCGCTGGCGTTGCGGAATTTAGAGAGATGCCGAGTCTGCCACTGACAGAATTTCCGCTGGGTATATCCAAGCTCAAGGCGAAGACCACGATTCCTGAGGACCAGCGACATCCCATCAACAAGATCTTCGGGAGGCTGTTGAAGTGGTTCAGTGCACGCTACGAGCTCATGGCGCCTCCGTCCGACTCAAAGCCGTCCGCCTCGAACCGCCGCATGAGCTTATATCCTCGCGCTGCAACCAAGTGGAACCGCCACATCAAGACCCAGGCGGTGGAGCCGGATGAGCCCATCACACCAGCCATAGCGTTGATAGCGGCCGCGAAGAAGCTGACCACTCACGGCGACATGCTCGAGCTCCTCACTGAGATGGTGTACGGTGAAGAGTGGCAGGACAAGTGGCCGCGTAACGACAAGCAACCCGATCAGCTTGATCCCAAGTTCAATCCCACCCCGGAGAAGAGCCAACAGCAGGGCAAGCGCACAAGGCGAGAAGAGGACGCACTCGAAGATTCGCAGCCTGACAGCAAGCGTTTCCGCAGCGTTGCATCGCGCGGATGAAATCCGACCTTCTATTAGCATACACCTGGTCAGTCCATGTTCTCGCCTCGCCTTCTACAGTTAGCGTTTGTATCACATCACCACCCCCGTCGCCAATTCATGACCTATATGTTCCACTTCCCGTTGTCGCGTCCGCAGGCGTGGGGACGTTCTAGTCCGATTTGATGAGCAACAGCATCGCTGCTGCATTGGCTATGTCTATGTTGCGTCCCCAAACGGCAATGCCAGGTAGGTCGCTCGAACGATCTTCTCCTGCACCATATATCAAACCATGCAGTATGCGGTGAGCTCACAAGTGAGTGGTTTTGAATCATCCGTTACGTTCTGCATCTGACATTAGACTTGAACAGAGGTCTAATCCCTCAGAGGCGCGCCTCTACGACGTGGTCATACTGAGGAGGTTGTGAACTACGCCGGGTGCTCACTGTGAGACGTATGACAGTGTATTACGGCCCATACACTTGCGCGCACCGCAGTCAGATGGCTTTAACCCTTCGAACGGCCACAGCCACAACGCACTCACTCGGACACTCGCAGCTTGGGCTATGCTTGGGGGTGTTTCAACATCTTGATCAATTGCCGTCACATCCTCGTTCGCAACGTCAGCTAGCTCTCAAGCTTCCTCCGAGTCGCAACCATACACAAATTTTTGCTCCGGCACGTAGTCGTCTTTCTCGCGTTCACANTTTTTACTCATTTTCGGACATGTCTTTCGCAGATACGGACATGGGCCAAGTGTAGTGCTGGGCTAACCTGTGAAGTGTTCCTGGTAGAAATACTTCAAGGCACATAAGTGCAGCCTAAGAGCGCTGAACCTGGCGGCGTATTACCAATCTCAACATTCCAAATATCAGATTGTGTCATAGAAAGACGGCGCAGCTGGTATGCGCTCGGCGATGCGAATGTACCTCAGGCTTGGTCGCAGTGACTAACGGACGGTCATCGGAACGCATTGTGCCACGTAGCTCGTGCGTTACAAGCCACGGCAAGACGGGAACCCCGGAAGTCTGCACTCGAAATCATGGGACCGTCGTTAGACGTTTGCGTTGACAGGCCGTGCGTCTCGCCTGCGTTGCCATGCCCTGCACTACTAAATGCCTATATTCCTGCGCCGCAGAACGCAGTGGCATACCTCGTGAGGCGCTATGGAACTGTCACCATCTTTGTTACGATGGCAGGAATGCAGTGTCATCTCCCACACTTCCGCAAGCCGCAAAGATTTCTACGGGTATGACTATTCGTCCAATATTACCGTGTTATAGCACTGACCGTCCTATTGAGGGTTTCGGGAGGCAGAATACTCGTCGTATCACACGACTTGGAGCAGGTTGGATCAGGCACAGGATATTATATGTCGATCTGAACACTACAAGCAGCAAGGTATGACGGTACCGCACCGATCACCACCGGATGTGACTATGTCAGCATGGATGTACAGGCCCCCTGTTGTATGTGGGTCCGATTTTGCTCCACCATAACGTCGCTGCGTTCAGTGTTCACAGCTGCACACAGCACNTTTTTTTTGATACCTCTACTGCGATCTTTCGCCTTGAGGGTGCCGAGACGGAGGGCTGCTTACAGCTTCGCACCTGACCGGACCTCCGAGCAAATGCTTGGACGCTCGAACGGTCTTTATAAACCGAGTGAAGACGGCGTTGCAGAGCAGGACAGTTACCTTGAGTATCCCAAGCTCAACCTGCTCATCCTACCTCTTTCTTCAGCGACTACACACCGTACCTCAGTTTCCCTTCTCGCCATGAAGTACTTCGTCGCCTTGGCCACTCTTGTTGCGGCCGCTAGCCAGGTCTCTGCGATCTGCCCTGGCTTCAACTACGCCATCGGCAACCAGATTTATCTTGGGGACGGTATATCGCGCTGTAGGTCTTCCTTAGGCCGTGAACTTCTCGAACGAGGCATCTTGCGCTAACTCTTGCTATCCAGGGAACGTCTATGACGACAGCTGCAACGCCGTAGATGGGCTCATCACCAACGAGAATCCTTGTGATGAAGGTATCTTTGGGTGCTCCCCGCCTCCCATCATTTTCGACCGGTACACGAACACGTTCACGGGCCTCATCTATGCCTGCCGTACCGACCCGAACTCGGGCGTGTGTGGTAGCGACGTCATTTCCGTCTGTGTGAGTAGCTCATTAATTGCTGTTTCGATCTTTCGTCACTAGCATGATGCTGACGACATGGGGACGTGGTCCAACAGTGCCGCAACGACGGTCACTAAAGATGGGCGCGTCGAGTCTAGCTATAGGGAACGGCGGTACGAGTCAACGTTGATGTACGAACAAGTTTACATAGCTGCATGTACAAGCATGTACGGTGTGACAGAATTCTGAGACGATTGTGGATGCATAGGGTAGCCATTTCAGCCTGATCTAGTTCGAGACTGCGCCGCTACTTCGCCGAAGGCCATTGCCCCAATTTTGTGCCTATCATTCTTGTGAGCTTCAACCGAGCACCAGCAACGTGACCGTCCACTCACCTTCGTACTCGGGAGGGATACTCTCAGGCGTTCCTCGAACCTCGAAGTGGAGCAAGACAGGTGCCCAGCGATAGAGCTGTGGCACACGGATCGTGGTTCCATTGTAGTAACGCAGTACGTAGATGGAGTAGGTAAGAGACAAAGAGCACAAACGGAGTATCGATGGCGGTTAGGTAGAGTACTACATCGTTAACATATCTACAGTCGGTCCACAGCGAGTACGCACAACGAGCGTTTCTCCCAGACGCATACTCGCGAAATTGTCGCGCGCACGTGTGGAGGAAAGGCCAAAATTCTTCGACGCAACAGCAAACGTCACACCCCTGGGCCAACATTACAACTTCCGCCCTCGCCTGAGACGATACTACCGCGCCATCGAGGCTTGGGCCGAGGTCTCTCCTTCCCTATCGACCCATGCGGTCATGCGGAAATGGGAACGGGTTTCGACGCGTCGTCCTTCTTGCCCGCCTGAGCCGCCGCGATCGCCTTCTGCGCCTCGTTCTTGCGCTCCTCCATCTCCTTCACCTTCTTCTCCAAGTCCGCCGCGCTTGAGCTCGCGCTCATACCACCAGCCCCCGTCTTCGTGTCTGCGCCGTTAGCGCCCGCCGCGTCCGACTTCTTGAACGTCATGCTCTTGTGTGGGCTTGCGCCGCTCATCGAGCCCGTCTCCGGGTTCGGAACGTTCACAAGCCCGCCGGTAGTCGCGAGGCCGCGGTGGAAGCTAGTCGGTAGTACGCGGCCCTCCGGATGCTGGAACTGGCATGTCGCGCGCGTGCACGCCGCTCCAAAGCGACAAGGTTGAGCAAAGTGACCTGCGGCTTGGCGTGCAGGGTGGGAGAAGGTGCAGCCGGGACGCGTGCACGCTGCGCCGTACCTGCATGGAACGGTGCTTTGAGGTGCGACGGGGGCAGGGGCGGGGGCAGGGGCGACGAAGGTGCTGGGTTTGGGAACTTCGGCTACAGCAAATGTGTCAGAGGGAAACATTGGCCCAGAAATCCGCAGTGCACTTACCATTGGGATTGAGTACAGCAGGGCTAACGTGACCCTTGATACAGTCCTTGTCCTTGCAGTTCTTCCCCTTCTCGCACGGATCGTTGCTGAGCACGACGCCACTTTCTGGAGTGGCAACCGGCGAAGGATGCGAATACCGACACACAGGGTTCGTGCACTTCAGACCGAACTTGCACAGCGTGGGCGACTGAGGTCGTTCTGGAGGTACGAACCCGGATCGTGTGGAACCTGTCGATGTAGACGCTGAGACAGGCGTGGGCGCCGCAATTGCGGGCGCCGGAGCGGCCACAGTGGCTGGTGCCGCGACTGGCGGAGCTTGAGGTGCAGCAGCAGGAGCGGGAGCAACGTTGTTGGCAGGTGCGTCAGTCGTGTGGTGGCCGACGTGACCGCCCCGTCCGCGACCAGCACCTCGGGAAGGTCCACCGCGCCCTCGTCCCCGTCCCCTTCCATCATGCCCTCCTTGTGGCATTCCATCAGGCACTCCACCAAATCCACCCATGTTTCCTCCCATCCCTGGCTGCATAGGGAACGCACCGTTCATGAACTGGCCCTGCGGCAAGATACCCATAGCACCCGCTATTTGCGACATCATCGCCATTTGGTTCATCATCAGCTCCTGCAACATCATAGGGTTCGCCATGCTCATTGCTCCCATGTCCATTCCAGGCATGCCTGCCATCGGGAAACCGCCATTCATCATCATCATGCTCGGGTCGGGCGAACCGTTCGTGATGCTGTCGATGCGGGCTTGAACATCGTCGTGAGGGAAAGGAGGACCATGATGACCACCCCGAGCTGGGCCAACACGATCCAAGAGACTGCGAGAGTTTCCAGAGCCGTGGCCGCCATGACCGTCACGGAACATTGCCCGAGGGCCTGTTGGCAGGTCCGTGCGCCGTGATTTTGATGGTGGACCAGTAGGGGAAGGGGAGCGAGCGGAAGCAGTGCGTTTCTGAGCTGAAGGAGAAGTAGAAGGGATGGCTTGGGAGAGGGCTTGTTGGTAGAGAGGAGCGCCAGCACGGGGACCGCTTGGTGGTCTCCTTTGGGAGTCAGTGATTAGGTKGGGGGGGAAGTTCACGGGTGGAGGCTTGAGTTGATGACGATGGTTCAGCTACTACAGGAGGTGCTTCCGATTCAGGAGCGCCTTTGGCGGCTTCTGCGAAGAGCCAGTCGACGAAGCTAGTGTCTGAAGAAGACATTAGCTGTATGCTAGGAACAGGTGACATGAAACTCACCAAAGTCTGACCCAATCACTATTGCCCATCCATAGCGTCTCAGCATCAAAGCACTGGGATACAATAAACGACGTGCTTACAATCTTCCAATTCTGACGATATCTGCGCTGCGAGGACGTTAGTCGGATTGGAGTGGATGGTATACTGCTTTACACACCTGGCGTTTTGTTGTTGATTATCATGATAGTAATGTATTCCGCCATGACAGGGTCTTCAGGTATGATAAGTTGTTGCGGACATTGAGATAGATGATTTGCACTCACCAGCATCGGGACTGAATCCTCGTTTGAGTAGTTCGTCTTGGATGGCATTCTTGACGCATCATCAGAAGACGGTACCAAAAAGAACACAAGTTTCGTACCTGCAGTGCAGTAGCGCGTTCCGTGCCGATGGTAAGGCCAAACGCCATAGCTTTGGAGGAGAGGGAGTGGTGGTTCGGGGGCAAGAAGGGCTTGTGATGCAGCGGCACTTGGCCACGGTCAAAGCGTTGTTCGAGCGCGTTAGTCCGTTTGCTTACAACACTCAAGCTGAGTCATAAGTCGTAGTGAAGGAAAGAGTAATCGGACATTGAACGCATATGATTTGCATAAACAGGATCCGCCCGCCGTATAGTCACGTTAGAACTCCGATTTGACGCCCAGAGCCGTTACCCTCGAAACATCTCGGCGTCTCACACACACTCATCCTCATCCTACCTCCTTAGAAAACGAACAAATATTGCTTATCCTCGTAAGTTCCCAGAAAATACCCCACTGATTATAACAGGACGCGTTTCCGTAGGGAAATTGGGACCACGTCTTCTGACGTCGAACAAGCTTAGCGCCGATGTCGAATCGATGTTATGAACGACCCTTTCGATACCGCCGCGTACAATGCTCATGCACTATTAAGCCTTTACTATCTCGGCTTATTGAGCCTGGAGAACAATTAGTATGTCTGTTAGTCTCTGCTAGCATACCACCTGAGTTCCTGCACGACTCAGAAACATATGTTCAGATTGGTGGTGGCAGTGCGAGCGTGGCAGGCTTGGCTGTGAGCCGAGGCGGCAAGTTCTGATGCATAAACCCCAGAATCGAACTGACTGAAAGTAACATCTTGCTCTCCTCCTTTTTCTTCGCGCTGTGCTCAAGCCCCTGATATCTACTAACCGTTGTATTCTAGCGATGTTACGCATTATTTCGACCCGGTTACGGTCGTCAACCCAGCCGAGAATACCGGTGGTTGCTGGCATGCGGTGCACAGCTGCAGGTACCCGAGGTCTGCACAATCCAAATCATGCTCAGCTTCGTAGGACAGCGCATCAGCCAGAAGAGCTGACACATGGCAAGACGCAGTTCGAAGCTGTGTCCGGAGAGCTTCCTTCGACCCCTGTGGGTCCCCCAACAGGTTTGGGGGGGTTACGGTGGAGGGGGTGGAAACGGCGTCAGAGACGCCGTTCTCACAACCATCGTTGGTGTTATAGTCCGTGAGTATCCCATGCTGCCCTGCTCTGAATCTATAGATGAGGGCAAAGTGTGTAACCTGTTCGGGGCGTCGCAATCTGTTCTGTAGACTCTGAGCGATTCGCCTGCCTCCTAACGGCTGAGTAGTCACTGATATACGCGAGCAGTCTTCACAGGAGGCATTGTGTACATGGCGTGGTACAAAGAAAACGTTCTTTGGAAGGTGGGCTTGCATGCTGAACTCTGCCGAGGCGCCCGCTCAGCAAGCGTATGCTCTCCTCAGATCGAGAAGGCATTTGCAGCAGGCTATGATCCTGCCTTGGAACTCGCCAAGAATGCCATCAAAAAGCCAGCAGAGACCACCGAGTCGTCGTCCGCCGAATCGCTTGATTGGGATCTCGAGGGACCATGGACACAGCACCTGCGCCGCGCAGAGCAAGACCTGATCGACCGCATCATCCAAGGCAAAGAGGTCGGACACTACTTCATCCTCCTCGGACCCAAGGTGCGTGTGTGCGCGCTCTGCTCCGTCTTGGGCGTAGGGCGGCTGAATCCGACTTCAACGCTGATCATTGCTTATTTCCTCACGCGTGCTGGATCTCCACGTCTTGTGACATGTGAAATGTGTATAGGGCACGGGAAAGACGACAATGATCCTCGACGCGATGCAGGCCGTGCAGGCCGAAGGCGTCGCGATGTGCGATGCGCATCCTGACCTCGAAGTCTTCCGCCTACGCCTAGGGAAAGCGTTGAACTACGAGTATAATGAGGATACGCAGACAGGGCTCTTCCAAAGGAGAGATCCGCGCGAAGGTAACGCTAATTATAACGCAATCAGCGGAAACGCACGACTCTGATTCCCGCTGTACGTACAGGTGGCCCCGCTCTTGACATTGAACGAGGTACGTCCACAAACAAGGGGATACTGCTCAAATGAGATACTTGGATGCTCATGTGGCCGTGCTCAGCTCTGAACAAGCTGGAGAAGGTCGCCCTCAGTCATGCAAAGAAGACGGGAAAACCGCTCATCTTGGTGCTAAACAATGTTCACTACTTCAACCATGACGACGACGGCCGCAACATGCTGCTACAATTCCAACAACGCGCAGAAGCATGGGCGGCAAGCGGTAAGCGAGCTGATCAGAAATTGTGTCTAACTTGAACTCATCATCGACATAGGCATCTTGACCATGGTTTTCAGCTCGTGAGTATTCCTGCAATTGCATCTGCCGCCGCCGCGTCGCTAACCAAACCCTATGCAGGGATGACTTCTGGCCATTCTTCGTAATGCGTGCGTAGCCTTTCAGCCCCGTCCGAGCATCGCTAACAGCATGCTCAGGGAAGAACGCTAGCAGAATGCATGTAAGAACGTCTTTCCACTCAGACTCTTTGAGGAACACAGCCTCTGATCCCTAACTAGGTCGTGTCCGTATACGACCTCTCCGCTAAAGACGCGTTGACCGCGGCCATGCGGATGCGGCTCAACGCGCGGCAGAAGAAAGAGTCCCCTGAACTCCTGAAAGAAGTCGTCGATATTGTCGGCGGTCGCCTGACGTATCTCGGCAAGGTGACGAAAGCGCAGGACATGGTCGGGCACGCAAAGCACATGCTCGCAGTCGAGAAGGCGTGGCTGCTGAGCCAAGTTGGCCTCATCCCTGACTGCGACGACGACGTGATGGACGAGCAGAAGTGGAGCTCGTGTTCATGGCTGCTGCTCCGCGAGTTCGTGCGTAAGCATCAGCAGGAGATGCAGCGCAAGCAGGAGGCGGTCGCACGGGGAGAGATCAAGGAAGAAGACTTGAACGACATTGAACTCCCTCGCATCTCCTATGTGTGTCTTGCCCCCCACAGTGTCTCTTAGCCAGCTCACATTTCGCCAGTATGAGTGCCGCCAAATCATGACTAGGCCTGACTTCATGGACGGTATGGGTGGTTCCGTCGCAGTTAGTATGCTTATTGCTCTAACACATATTCTACCATAGAACTGGATCGCAAAAACATCATTGCCATCGATGTAGGCTTTCCGCATCGTTGCTTCACAAGCTTGGATTACTCACTTTGTCCATTCGCAGATCAACCACGATGTCACACCGGACTCATGGCTGATCCTGCATGCTGCGGAAGAAGTAGTCGGCGAAGCAGGGTTTGACGATCTCCTAGACAGCGTTCGGGATAGGGTGGACGAGATCGAGAGCCTGCACCGCACTAGGGAGCTCACTGTAAGTTCGAGCCTCGAGCCTCGTGCTATCCGTCCCTTTCGCATCGGGCACAATCTTACTGATATGCACCTTCACAGTTTAAGGACGTCGATGCAGGCGACCGTATCCGGCTCACCGTCGACAAAGGCGGTGCACGTGTGGTGTAAGGCTACTTGCACTCACCCAACGCCCGTTATACCCTACTCTCCTTTGTTTCAACACGTTCTGCACTACGCAATGCTGGCCACGCCGGACCTCGCGCGTTCTCTCAAGATGAAAATGGTGAGGCTCGCGGAGCCCGCCACCAACGTGCACGCAATGTTTCGAGGTCCAGATGCACGGGCGTGCTAACTGCATGCCAATTGCCGCTCCCGCGATTCTAGGCATAGAACGAGGGTCGTTCCCATGCCCGATTTCCGTCGATCTCCTTGACCAGTGCTAGCATGGCTATTCCCAATGGCGTCCTCCCAACGCGCATCAAGGGCCTGTTCGTGCCACTGTGCTGAGCGCACGCGAGACAATTTGCCGGGGTGCTTCTCGAGCATATTCGAGCGCTCTTCGGTACGCTATCGCCCTGATGCACCCCTGCGTGCGTGGCCTCGACACCCACGGTACTGGTATCGTATCCCACGGGTCGTGCGGGCGGGCGTCGGCCTGATGGACAGGAGCTCGCGGAGTACGGTGGCACACATACCGTGGTGCCACCGACGGCTACGACTGCATTGAGAATGTGTATACCATGGGCAAGTCACGGAGGGCTCGCCGGGATGGCCCCATCAGTCTCCATCATCTATCGGTCATCGGGGCAACCCAGAGTCATGCACCACCCGGGGCCTATTGCAGAGGAGCGGAGTGCCGATTGAATATCTACCATCCGGTGAATTATCCGCACATTCCGTCGGGCCAGCCTCCGAGACGAAGCCCAAGTGATCAGCGACGAGACGCATCCCGTGTATTCGAGGGCAGGCACTTTGAGCTAAGTCGACGTGTGTCTCCGTCGATGAACTCTCGTCGGGTCCGGTGGTTGCGAGTCCTCACAAGATGGAGAAAGCCGACCTCATCTCGCAAGCGCAAGCTTCACGAAGGCACAACGAAGGCACTAATCACTCTCACAGTCACATTTTCAGGAAACATGGTACCTTCATACAAGCAGCGTACGTAGTAGAACAACAGTGCTTATAAGCTTTTCGAAGGAAGAGCTCGGCCCGATCAGTCTAATCCTGAAGGTGCTTGCCATACAGAATCGGAGAATCGGTGCTGCAGACCAGGGGTCGCTGCGGTACGATACTTCCCTTCTGTCTGACACGGGTGTCTGCGCATCCACAGTGTATCCAAAGGAAAGTTGCGATCCCTGGACCACTTCAGGAAGATCTCGCGTCCTTCTTCGGACCTTGCATATGGTGCAGCCTGCATTCGCAGAGCATTCTGTCGCTCCGCCCTCTTCGAAGGGCTGATATGACCCACAGTGGCCCATCCAACTGTGGCGCACGCTGATCATGAGACACGGCCAGCTGGCCAGACCTTCACTTCCGCAGATGTGCACGTACCGCGTTGTAGCTGCTGTTCGCGGGCCTATCTGCTGCATCTTTGCCACTCATTTGCCGGTGCTACTCATCGCCTGTAGCGTTTATATCGCCCAGGCGAAGCGAGCCGTCTTTGGGTGGCGTTCCTGCCCAAAGGAGTGGTCCGGCGTTGCGCTTGACTCCGAGGTCTTGCTGGTGGACCGTTACCACCGAGATGAGGTACCTCTAGAGACATACAACACACGCCGCCGATGGAGACTATCTGCATATCGGAGTCCGCGGCAGGGCACTGGCGTTGTACTTGAATATCGGCGTCAAAGTAGCTTCGCTTTCGACTTTCTGTTGCTTTCATCAATCGGTGAACAAAGCAACGCTCGACATGCCTTGATTCATTTCTGGATAAAATGTGGACTTGCAGCAACTGAGACAATGACGTCGCTGAAACTACACCCAAATGATGTTTGCTAGTGCGAACTCGGGTAGACTCGTTGAACCCGCTGTTGAACAAAGAACATCAACATCGCGAACCACCTTCCATTCCACATACCTGCGCGCCCTTCAGCTGAACGAGGTTAGCACATAGCCCTTGGGCCCAGAAGCCACAGCATATGGGTGTCTTTACCGAACCGCCCAGAACCAAGTACAACCATACCACCTAGATCAGCGCTTCTCCCGCGATGTCACTCGAGGAGGCACCGACATATTGGGATCCTCTGGAGGAAGAGGCGTGCCTAGCCCACACATCTTCGGAACCCACATATCGGACATAGACAGAGGACATGTAGGGCCCTTGTGTGATCGCGGCTATGCGGGCGGTGTCGAGACACAAGATGACTACAAGTAATGATTGTCAGAGGGAGTCTGCGCACGCTGATCTGACCAGGTTCCTTACTCTTGGGGTGGCGTGCTATCCAGCGTGGCGGCTGGGCAGCTGAAGATGGACATATGAGGAAGGTAAGTTAAGATGCGCATGGCAACGGAGTACCGCCTACCAGGTGCAACCATAACGCGGCGAAATGTGGTTGTTGAGCGCATCCAAGTTTGCGGCATATAGCTTGACGCGCGGCGTCCGTTGTGGATCCGTCGAAACCGCCAGTATCCCCAGACAGTCTCGAATGCAGGACAATCTTTGACGGTGACGACGTAGCAGATTGGATGAATGCTATGAAAGCGCCCATAGACGTAGTTGGTGGCTGCGATAGCGATAACTGGAGCATCGCCATGAGTGTTCTGCGAAATGGAGCTTCACAATGAATCGAGGATTTCGCAGGACATGCCTGCCGTGCGACGAGCAGTAAGTGTACCATTGCTGTGTCGAAACAGTGATCAGCGAACTTACTATGTCCAGCTATAGAGATCCATCACGGTACTTAGTGTGATCATACTCCAGCGAGGAGCAATTCTGACCCTGTACTTGGAATGATGCTTCCACACGGTTGAAAGTTCCTGTGCCTTCGCAACGATTGTGATGAGGACCTTCGACATCATCGGGGCCCTCTCCTATAGACAGCGGTCAATCTGTATCCAATACCATCAAGCCTCGGTGTACTGCCAGATGTTCCAGACAGTCCTATGATCTTGTCATTTGGGGCTCTAATTCAGCGGAGATCGCAACACCAGATCTCGGGGAGAGGAGATCGTCGTAGCACCTGAACGGTGTCCGTTGAGATAGGCAATGTATGTAGACAACAATGCCGACGTACCGCGACTGCCTGAAGAGAGCCATCGACCTTCATCGATGCCCCGCTACCAACGTGACGTCAAGCGGAAAGCCCCAGTCTCACCTCTTCAGCTTCAGCTTCGAATTCGTCGGGGGAGATCCCGTCTCGCGTGGGCTCGAGACGGAACCAAGACCCATGGCAAAGAATGGCGTCATCCATTGAGCGATGGATGAGGGAACGAACGGCTCGAACCGTCCTGGGTAAGCCTATCGGAAGCCGACGCCTTGTTCAAGCCGGTGCGCTAGATACATAGAGGGTTTGACATGGCTTGGGAACTGCGCTGTTTTGTAAGTCAGCGCCCGATGCCTGAGATTCTGCCGAGTGGCGGACGTTCAATCGTTATGCTCAGGCGGCGGCTCACTACGGGCATAGACGGACGCCTTCTGATTGATGCTACGATCGGAAGCCGTGGCAGACCTAGCGTTCAAGATAAGAGGAAACTGACGATGAAATGTTCAAGGAGGGTAGGTCGGAGTGCGACCCGTTACATGGCGAAGCTAATGCGCGCAGCTTCGGACCGGACTGCCAGTGGCCACAGGCCTCGCAGCGTCATATGCTCTTAGCCAAGCAGTAGCACGAACTGATTCATAGCATTGTGAACAATCAGTGGCGCACGAACACTTGGCCATAGCGTTTATCGACATCCGCGCATAGATGCTGTCCAACGAGGTCGATGCAGTTGCTGCATTATGGTTGCGGACAGTACCGGAAATTTGACGCTTAGGGCGCGCAGACGGTAACTGGCGTCTACAATTTGGTCAAGTCTGGTAGACGCGTGGACTGGGCGCTGTCAAAGTCCCTGCTAGCGCCAGCCAGGACGCTGGTGGAACCAGTTTCATGTTGAAGGTTGAATTGAAGGCGCTCTTGAGCTCCACCAATCAAGAATACGTTGGGGTGGAAGCAATAAGTCAAATGCAGGCTCAAGAACTCACCAAATTGTGGCTCAAGGCACGACTCTTCAGACTGGAATCCACCAATTGAACCAAGCTACAACAAGAGCTGACACCTTCACAGCGGAAAGACTTGGTCGAACATTCTCCACAGTGTGACGGTCGACGGTCTGGCTGTGCTAAGGCACTGTCAGCCTGTCGGTCAAGAGAAAATGATAGAGGACCCACAGAACCCCAAGTGCATGAGCACTACGGCACGATTTCTAACTCACTCCTCTGTACAGCGCCCCAGTGGCCATCCGAAGACTGTGCAGTGGTGTTCTATCTCGGAGCATAGTGGACCTCTTACACCGAGTTCGACTATTCGTAGAGTGACAGGTGGCCATAAGAACGCAAGGCTAGAGCGACTGGACGATCCTGGTACACTTGTCAGCCTGTCTACGGCATTTGTAGGACCCGGAGGAGATGGTTCACCTCGTGACCCCAACAAGATCCGAGATGGGCGGCCTAAACGTCGTGGTCGAATGGATGCAAAAGGGTCGAGGTCTTCGCAATACGGGGCCAGCCACGACGGTCGGCTTTAACTCAAAAATTTGAGTGCGGAGGGACGCTGCAGTGCAGCGCTCTGCTCCGGCGGGACGGCGAGGTTTGATCTCGGGGAACATACGAGTCCGACGCCGGAGCGGCTCCAACTTGCACGCAGACTTACGAACTTGCGATGTTCCCGGACCGCAGTTGTCGGCCGGAGGTATCTGGAGGTATGTATACTCGAGTTTTGGTCTATCCATCGAATCAACCCGGCTCTTCTAAGCGGAGCTCGAATGGCGGAGGGGATTCGGTCTGCTCACCGGTGCGAAGGAAGGCGACTTGGGGGTTCCCACAGGGTCCACTGGCATGCGTTTGCGCGTCGGGCTCAATCTGGCTGAGATCTTAAAGCCGTTTGATCGGTATTTCCGTTTACGTCGCACGCATGCATAGGGAGTGAATGCGATGTTGTCTGCAAGTAGGCGTGGTCATTCTGTGGAGGCCTGTAGTTGTAATGACACGTCAGTATAGCTATGGACGGGAGACTAGACTTACGCTGTAGCACCATGATGTAGAACGGGCACTGGCAACTACTCAGCAAAGGGCTGTACGGTAGGAAACCCAGTATCCCCAGGAGCTATATGGTGATGAGGACAGGAGCAAGCCGACCAGCTGATGGGTGCATGTGGGTCCACACGCGGAGACAACGTGCGTCCGTGATCACAGCACACGCCGCAGGTCCTAGGAATCTGTCAGCACAACGTGCATACATGGCTATGAACGCCGTCGAGTATACCATTTGTGATTGAACGGATTTGAACGCAACATCTGCCTACGTGAAACACTATGTTAGGAAGAAAATTTCTCATACGGTGTGATCGCAGAGCAGTGATGCCCACCCTCCCCTGGTGGCGTGCTACAGCAGACGCAGACGCAGACGCAGGATCTTCGCATGCGCGACTGACAGCGATAGGAAGTTTGAGAACTGAAAGACGTCGCGAAGATGATGAGCAGGCCACCACGCAGCAGCTGAGAATGTCATCTTGCCAACCTGTAGTTGCAGGCCGCGTACATCGCCGCCACAAGACCGATGATCCTCTATGGGATGTCGCAATGTCGCAGGACCAAGTACGTCGACCGAGCCCATTCATAGTTCAACTCCGCTCTATGACCGCACGTGCAGCTTCGTAGACGACTGTAATGGGGAAGCACGAGGCAGTACTATATATTCGGACGGTTGAGTCATGTAGCAATGCATAGATGGAAACGGCGTACGTACGGTTCAAAGCATGGCTCGGTGTGGCATGAGCGCGCCGTGCGTAACAGAACCCGTGTCATAAAGCCGCAGACAGAACCCTCACGTCGCCGTTGATGGATTACTCGGTGGGGTTCTTGCGCACCACCCTCGACCTGTTTACCTGCGAGGTACGCCGTAAGGATGCCGCAGTACGCGAGCTGGTCAGTACCCCAAAGAAGAGGCTCAAGACCAGCAGTGTGGTCAAAGCCAGGCCCGCCAACATGGCCGCATGTAGAGTTCAACCTTCTTGCGGGAAGTCGGTTGCTCAAGGAGATCGTGCGCAATGAGGATTTCCTTTGGGTGGTTGATATGTTGAATGAACGACATCTAAGAGGTCATGTGTGGAACCCAAAGACGAGAACGTGGTGGTAGTGGTTTAAGTCGGGACTGAAGAAGCGCCCATGGAGGAGCGTCCATTCGCGCGCGCCTCCTTGGATACGACCGTGTGCTACCAACTACTCCGCATGTATTTCTCAATGGCTATCTTACTGTGATTCATCGCATTTACAGTATACCATTGACCAAAGTACGTGAGTAAGACAAAGAAATGGGCGATATGTGTACTAGCAAACCCGCTAGGGGGTCTGATGATTACACAGTACAGGGCTAGGCTTGCAAGTACACTACCTTCGCCACTAGCCTGGAGAGATGCTCAACCTTGACGAGCCATCGCAACCTTGTTCTCAATGCGCTGTACGATTCTCGCATGAAGGAGCGGCCCGCTTACGTTGTGAGTGCCACTGACGTCCAAGAGGCCGCGCTGGCCGCGGCAGGGCCCCGTACTAGATCCCTCAGAAATGTTAGTTCGTGAGCCGTCCGAAAAATTGGCGCACCGAGTCATGGAGTGGATGCAGCGGGCGGGCTATGCGGGCTCGGACCATCATGATGAGGAGACCCTGGATTAATGCGGGAGAGAAGGCGGCGAAGCCACGGGCTGTAGTCGTGTGGTCAGAGTACGAGGACGCGTGCACGCACATTCTTAGCGCGCAAATTCTCTCTTCCGTCCTACCGCAGATATACGGTTCAGCAAGCAGAGGACGGAGAAGCCACACAGCTTAGACGCACCCGTATTGGTGAAGAGGCGACTACGGCTACTGCAGGAAATCCTGTCCAATCCAAGGAAGACCCTAGAGCGTCCATCAGCCTCGCGATGGAATACTGCGCATTCATACGGTCCATACTGACCTTGGAGCAGTCACAAAAGCCCTACGACCTAGAACCTGCGAGGCGTCCGTTTTGCGCAACTTGGGAGCGCGCCTTTGGTGTAGACGTCCTGTCACCTGGTACAATCAGTGTCATCCACCCCCTCGTTTACCGCCGGGAAACAAGCATTGTGGTTACCACGTTTTGCGGAGGAAATCCCCAAGGTCTCGCGAACTCCCACCGCGCGCGCTGTCGGATATGCCCATTCACGTACACGAACAGACGGGCTCTAGTGAGCTGTGTAAGTGCCGAAGGTGTTGAAGGCGTTGGTGTGGGTAGATCGCAGCCATGCTTGGGCCGGCTATCTAGTTTTCGACGTGACGTGCGATAAAGCATGTCGTTGGTGTGGTAATCGCAGCCAAGGCTGTTGAATAAAGACGTATGTCATCTCAGCTACGCGACTGATAGACCTGGCGTCTTGAACGGCGCTGAGCACCGTCACCACGGAAGGCGGCTGCGGTGCTATGCAGCTCGTGCGAGAAACGTGGGAGTCCAGATAGATCACAGATCCCAGTTACATTGCCGAGACATCCAGCTAACAGGTAGTGTGAGGATCAAACAGTGCAGTGAGCACACAACCGCACGTCGAGCTTGAAGGTGGACGTGACGTCGCGTATGCACGATGAGCAGTACCCAGGATCGACGGAGCGTGGCTCCTAGCTCAGCTGCATGATACAGTCCAGTAGAGCCACCGCACGGCCATATGTGAGCGCAGCAGACGGATGAACCCAAGTCGAAGGATGCGCTCGCACGGCCGACGGAAGCAAAAATTGGACATCGGTACACGCGCAGCAGCCCGAGGGGCCCGCGAAGGCCGAGCGTGGAAACCATAGACCAAGGTCCCGCATAGGCCACCATATTGGGACTCCAATAGACTTCCGCAAATGTCGAGGCTGTGCGAGGGGGGCGAGGGGAGTTGCCGGAAAACCACGACCGCCGGATACCTTGAGCCTGTCCGCTAGAGCTGCGAGGGCGGCAGTGTGTTGACGGAGCAGCGCCGGATGTACGTGAGTAGGCGTGAATAGCAGGCACCGGCGCACCGACACAGGCACGACGTCATCGCAAGGCTTCGGGAATAGTTGAGATGAGCGCCAGGTCCGGTATTATGAGACGTTGCGCTCTTATCCTGTGCGTGAAGTGCTGAAATGCTTCGTCCGACGGCGATGGGCGGAGCATACATACGGAGGCACGAGCTCCGGCGTATCCCTGCGGCTGGATGTAATGATAGTACACCGTTGAGGCGTTGCTTCTGGCAGGATAGCCACCCTACAACTCCAACGCACTTGTTTGCGCATGAACGATTAACGCCGCCATGCGATGTTGATCCGGGGTCGCGCAATTGAAGGCATACTGTTGCCTTCACTAGAGGCGAAGAACGATGCTGTCGTGAAGTTCCGTTAGTTCATTTTGACGTCTGCAGTATCGGAGCTTAGCGCTTAGGGTTCGAGAACGAAGGGACGCCTGATGACGGAAGCAGCGGATGAGAGATGAACTCACGACGACGTTCGTTTGAGTCTGCCAGGCAGTGGGAGCACATGGCAGATAGGACCTGACGTCATCAGCCTGTTCCCTAAAATGCGAGATGTAGGTTCGAGAGACCTCGATGACCCCCAGCGCGCCGATGCCAACTTGCTGCGATCTGTAAGCACCGTTTCTTCTGAACGTATGCGCATACGAACGGGACGGGGCGGTACGTACATTGCACTGAGGTTTATGAAGTGGCGATGACCCGAGAGCGAATCGGAAGACCGATGATAGAAGTAGCGGGCAGAGGGCAAAAGGGCGGGGTTTGAGCATGGCAGATCCACGGAAGAGCACGGGAGATTCAGAAGCATACCGTAGCCCGTAGAAGCCCTCTCTCGAACAGACGAGCACGGCCCAGCTGGAGCTGGAGCTGAATTTGCCACAGGTGGTGCGCTCGCACGAATCACCGAGAAGCAAAGCAGAGTCGGAGCGTGGGGTGAGATGTGGCCTAAATGTGGCTTAGGCTCCTGTGGTGCTGCAACTTCTGTACTGGCCACAGCGGGGTTCCGTGGAGAACTCGAGCCTGGGCGAAAGCAACCCTCCAGTCCGAGAGATTGAGTTAGTCAGCAGTGCCCCCGGAGAGAGAAGACGTTGTAGAGGTACCTGGTAATGAACTAACCGACCACATCTCCATCAAGGGCACCTTCGATTGCTGAGAATGTCTGCCTCATCAGTTGCAATGCGTACCCCGGTGCTTGTTGATGATCTCATATATTGTTCGTCGCTCCAAAACGAGTAGCAGGCATTAGCCATACTCCGGTGACACGTACGTACTGCTTGAACATCGACGTGCTGGTGAGTGTACGTCAGTCGCGGCCCGAGTCGCCAAAGCATTCCGCGCTCCGAGCCCGCGATCGTAACTCGAAGCGGGAATCCGGGAACTCGAAGTGCACGCTACGACACTGCAGGGCCCCAGACGTAACGAAGCCGAAGCGTGGGACAGAGATGGGCGTACCGCAGCCTCGCCTTGGAGAAGTGTACGCACGCGCACGAACCCGTCTGCGCGTAGTCCATAACTGCGCCTGCACGCATACGATGGCTGCACGAGCATACGTACAGATGACACATCCCCGCTCGTGCTCCCCTGGGGCCCCGGACCACGCGATCGAGGCGAGTCGGGTGGGTGCGCGTGTTTGCGATTGTACGGTCACGGAGCATCATCGTGGCAGCGGCGAAGCTGTGTCAACCGATGTATAGTGAGCCCGGGGTGTCATCCTGGCAGGTAGGGAGGTCAGTGTACTGTATCAGTCGCATGCATCCGCGGATCTGGCATGCTTCATGCATAATGCGTCGGTAGATTCTCTACCGCCTGTCCGATCCCGCCTCAAGGAATCTGCGAAGTACATGCCAGCTATCGCGGGACCCAGGAAGACAGACGGCTCGTCTCGGGTCAAAGTCCATACCGATTCCGAGTATGTATATGAATGATGCAACGAAGGATCTCACCTCGACATTTTGCGGAGTTCGTCGCCTGAGCAAAAGGGTACGACGGGTGCCTGCTTGTCTACGCGCGATAGGGAGCCGCCTCGTCGAAGGGACCGAGAAGGTCAAGAAGTGATCAACGCCGCGTCGGGTCCGTCCCGTCTTCCGCACGTTCTCCGCTTCCGTTGCGGTGTCCGCCGTTCTCCGCGAGGCTCGCTCCGCGCTCCGTGGTGTACATGTCTCTGGCGCGATGATGCGCATCCCCCCACTGCCAAGGCGCGTGCGGAGGGCGAGCTTCCTTCGGTAGTTGCACGGCACGGGTGCGGCACGCCTGACGAGGCACGTTATCGGTGTGGGTGACTGGCCTGCTCTAGCGCTCGGCGCTTCGCTTCACAGGTGACTTTGGCACGGGTTGAGCGAGGAGGGAGTACAGCGCCTGCCGTCTGTACATCCATAGTTAGCGAAGCCACGATCAGAGCAGGACGAGGCAGATGCCCTCGGTATGCGCAGCTTGCATACAGGGTCACATCGAACGGTGTGCCTGCCAGCTCTATGCCACGCGCATTAAGCTACTGATCAAGACACGCAAACTCCGCATCCTTCTTGCGCACACCGCACCGGTCCATGGTTCCTCCATGCATCCCAAGGAGGGACCATCACGGCGCNGGGGGCAAGGGCAAGGGGTTGCACATTCATCCTGAGATAGGATTCTGAGTTCTTACCTGTGAGTTCGATCGTCCCTGCCACGAAGAGAGGATGAGAAGGGTGATATGCGGGTGCGATGGCATAGAACACACCTACTTGGGCGGGCCAAACGATGTTACCGCAAATGCGCAGCGCTGCTCGACAAACTCTGAGTCTCCTGCTCGTGGCGCCTGCAATTCGAACTCTGATTGCACTGAACGTACTGTGACAGCCAATCGTTGCGAAGTTGGCTTCCTAAGCCAAGAGACACCAAGGCGGGATGGCGGCGTAGCAGCAAGCGCCGGCGCGTGTTTGCAAAACCATGCGCACTGGATCATTCACAACGAACGCTCAAGAGCATGTCGAGGTGACAATCAACCGAGTTGAAGGGCGCTCACATACCGGGAAGTAGTTTGTTCCATACTGAGGCATCCGCATGCGCATCGGTACGCCACCGCGGTTTGTTGCTCGCCACCAAGACAAGAGACACCGGCTCGGCGTTGTGACGATGCTACCATAACTCGTGGGCGGTGCGGTGAACTCGAAGCGAGTAGGCGAAGACAAAAACCCAAAACCACGCGGACCGGGACGGCGAGGCGAGAGAAAGGGGGACGTCCAAGTTGACAAAGTGTTGATGCTGCAGCGACACCCGATATCGATGGGCGCAGTGAGCGAGCCGTTCGGACGTGAGGCGAGGCAAGGCGAAGGTGAGACGAGACAGAACTTCTTGTCAAATGACTGCCCGGCTTAGGTGACCCGTACAGGCGAGTACGGATGAGTTGTCCGATGTACCAAGCGATTGCAAGTAGGCACAGTATGTATCGTTTTGAGCTGTACCGCCTGGTTGATGCGCCGCTGACTCGATCCTGTAACCCGTACTTGCTCGTCGCAGTCACGCTCATGTCAGTGCCAGTGGTGGTATGGTTGAGACGACAGACGCTGTTAGCGGCAATCGATGGTGGCGGCACCCGACCCGAACAGGACTCTGGATCCAAGCTGCGCCCGGAGTGTGCGCATGGGTGCACTTGCCGCGGGCGTCAGATCGAAAGATGGATGAGAATGGAGAGCAGCTGCAGGCTTAGGAGGGAGGACAATGACGCCTCTCGCCTATTTTGCCTCGCCTCAGCTCGCCTTTCCGGTGACTCATATGATCCCGGCGAAGATGGGTAGATGACGCTGATGGTGGTGGTAAGTCATGTTGGGAGATCATCCCACCTGGACATATCGGTGTGACTGACCATAGCCATGGCCCGGGCCACTAAAAGGGAATCGTGAATCACGATGCTACATCTGCGCAGATGAATGCATATGGCCATGGTACGTACTACCCCGACCTCAGACGGACAATACTCTTACGTACCGTATAGTTATGCCGTCCTTGACGATCCCTTGTAATTCTTCATTCTTCGTCTTATACAGCTGTGCAATTGTTCGACCTGGATGTTACAGCTGCGTAGAGAGACAATGAGCGGGCTATATGCGGCGTCGAGCTCCCAGTCATATGCACGCAGCACCCCCCAAAGTGCTCTCTTGAAACGGAGAATAGGTTCAGAAGGAAGATTTCAAAAGACAACGAGGCGTCGATATGGAGGCAGAGACGCGTGGAGGTGGTAGTACCAGCCAACAATAGGGCATGGCCACATGCATACCAGACGCCCTCCCTCAAGCGCCAAAACTCTGTTTAGGCGCCATTACACTTCCTGTTATTGCATGCCTTCCGTATAGCGGAGGAACGAATTCGAACATACAATACATCCATGAATAGGCTACGAGGCCAGTCTGAGCTGCAAGAACCACACCAAAGGGTCTCGCATTCTTCGCAGATTGAACTCTCCAACGTGCAGCATGTACCGGCAGGCCATCTTGTGCATGCCTACAGCTTGCTTCGCCCGGTCGGAGAGTAAAGGCGCTATACGGTATACCGTAGCGCCAGCTTGTAGCGCGTCCGCCACTCTACCGGACGCTTCCCACTTCCCATTTCACACCTCCCACTTCCTGCTTCCCAGTCCCACTCACCGTTTCATGCCTATTACTGCACCTCTCCTCCCAGCCATTCCACATTCCGTCGTCCGGCGCGTCCAGTGTTCGTTCTCGCGGTTTCCAAACGTACGTTACCTTGCCACAGTGACCGTCCCAGCGCCCGCACCAAGCGCCCTTTCTGGTGGAGACGCTCTGTACGAAGCGCGAGCGCGCGCTCGGACGCGGTAAGAAGCCTCACTTTGCAGCCTGCGAGCCGGATGTCGTGCAACAGTAATAGGGCAATTGCAATCGCAGATTCTTGGAAGCCGGGCCCTGACCTTGATCCCTGCTTGCTCCTTGAGGCTTGGAGGTGATGGCCTAGTGGTGGTCGTGGTCGTGGTCAAAGTGCGTGTATGATGTCCGGTTCGAATGGTCGGAAGCCGGAATGCGGGGAAGTGGGGGACTTCAAACATTAGTCCTTGTCTCCTTGACTTCTCGCCGGTGCAGAGGTGGGGAAGCGACCTCGGGGAAGGGGAGTGGGCGCTNGGGGGGTCCACCACGCCTCCGTACTTCCGGGCTCAGTATGAGGAGTATTGTGGACGAGCGTATGTCCTGCAGGGAGATCCGGGGACCCGTAGACGGTAGACGGTGGACGGTGGACGGTGGACGGTACGCGGATGGAACTCCGACGTCGTACTGCCATCATGTATAGCGTGTTGGGATCACAGAGGGAAAGAAGCAGATGGAGAGCGTCCCGGCAGTCTTTGAGGTGGTTGAGCCCTCCAAGCTCTCTCATGAAGTCCATCAATGGCATCATGGGGAAGAAGGCCGACGGTCCCGGAAGCATCGGGACGCCAAACTGAGACTCGCAACAACGACATGGGCGGGGCGAGCGACTTCATCATGTCCATGTCCAAGCACGGTCGCGGCGGCGCTGCTCGGCGGCCTGAGTGAGCACACGTCCGACGTCCAACAACCAGCCCGAACCTGTGCACATCGCTGTCAGAGTCAGAGGCGTCCAAGTTCCAACTCACCGTCGCAGATCGGCTCAGGGACGCCGTGCGCTGTGCACAGCAGAAGCGCTGCGGATCGTCACAGCCGTACTGACCTACGATAGCGTTGCAGCGCCCTGGCCGGCCCATGCGATCGTCAGTGACACTTGCGCTCATCGCTGTGTGTCGGGGCGCTGCGAGCGGAGGATGTTGCATGCTTGGAAATGGTGGGCTACGTTCGCCGCGCGCGACGTCGTCCGTAAGAATTGAACCACGCGAGATGCTCGGTCTGTCGCTGTATATTCGTGACTGTGTCAGACGGTCAGCGGCCGACATCCGGAGTCGAAGGCTCAGAGAGGCATACTTAGAGAGCAGACGGTGACTCGGAAAGCGATCGTACAGCTTGCATTGGGTTTGCGGGTTTGGCAAGGCCATGAACCTGAACCGAGCACGCCCACACGCGTCGATCGCCGCGCTCTAGCGCGCGTCAACGACTCAACGCGACCTGAGCGATCCTCCAAGGCTCCAAGGCTTCCTCCAACGCCATGCACTCGAAGGATTCGACAAGTCCGACGCGAGTGCGTGTACCCTTCTCTTCCCATGAATCAGTGGTTATCAGACGCAGCTCAACGTCGAGTTTGGCCGGTCGAGGATCGGCAGTCGACGTTTGCGGGTAAGTTATGGGCGGTGAGGGCGCGCAGGGACGAGAGCGGGAGGGAAGTCGGGAATCGGGATCGAGCTTTGAGTTGGACGTCTGGGACTTTGAACGAGCGCTACTTGCTTTGTGCGCGGCGTATGCCAGGCGCAGAACTCCGGAGCTCGAGGGCGTAGCATGCTGTTGTCAGCGCATGTCAGCGGTCAGCGGCCAGTAGGTACGTGCGTGCGTGCGTGCTGAGTGCTGAGTGAAAAACTGCATTGCGGCGGCGGCGCGCTGACAGGCCCGACNGGGGGCGGGTTCCGGGAGCGGAGGCGGAGGCGGGAGCGGAAGTACTTGGAGGCAGGCCATCGGGTCGGAGGAAGGGGCAGCGCTGAGCGTGCAATGCTGGATGCGGTGCAGCAGCATACGTGTGTACGGACGTGCGCACTGCGCTGCCGGGAGCATTTTTTGCGTTTGCGTCTGCGTTTGGAGTGTGGAGCGCTATGTATGAAGCTCTTGGATATCTTGGATCTTGGATGCACGCTTTGGGCAAGCGCGCTGCGCTCCGTCGGTGATTCGGCATTTGCATCTGTCGGTCGTCCTTCGACTCCTGCGGGTGTGGAGCATGGTGTGAGCACGCAGGAGGGTTGGTCAGCCTGTGCAGCGTGCGATGGGGTCCCGCCATAGCCGGTCTTTTGGTGTTGGTGAGTTTTTTTTCATGCCGTCTGTATAGTAACTGAATTTGGAGGGAGGCGTAGTCATATTGCGTACATCATGAATGGGCAATGCGTATCCACGCGCATGGATGCGGATTGTTGACGGAACGTATATGGGGATAGATGGGATAGACGCGAGGGAGTCAAGGTGACTATGGCGACTTTTTGTGTGCAGTGCCGATTGTAGCAGTCAAACAGCGATCCGTGTTTGGATGTAGCGACGACGACGACGCGGCGTCGAGTATGGCTGCAGAAAGGGGCAGTAGTGAAAAAGTGAGGACGGATAGATGGGATTGGATGGGAGACAAAGAGGAAGGAGAGGTGGCGTGGGAACGGAAAGACCTGGTCTATAGCGGGGCCGGATAAGGGAGGGTATGGAGGCGCCGGAAGGAGAGATGAGCCGAGGATGTTGGGTTCCNTGGGGCGGCAGCGTTGCGGGCGTCCAAGCGTGGCAACTTGCAAGCGGCCGCTCGAACGAGGCTCTGTGCGCGCATAACCGATCGAATATATATATATTATTCCCTCGCGCCGCCGCCCTCCTCCCCGCGTCCCTCCCTCTCATCTTCGCCTGCCTCTCTCGACGCGTCCCGCCTCTCGTCCCGCCTCGTCTGCTGCCTCTCTCGCTGTCCGTCGCGATCACCGCCGCTGTGGTGTGTGTTCCGTTCTTCACGTCTGCGCACGCCCCAGGACCTCGAGGAGAGGACCTAAGCGAAGCCACCGTAGCGGGCAAGACCGCACGATCTGCCACGCACCCGCCTCGTTTTGCACGGGCAGGCGTCTGACGGTAAGTGCGTCGTTCTGGAAGATCTGAGGGCGTCCGGGGAGCCGGATCAGAAGGCGCAAGGGGGATTGGGTTGGAACTCAGCGGGCGAGATATATTGTGGTGGTGGGCGAATAAACGCGTCGGGCGTGGCAAGGGCAGGCCGGGGCGGAAGGCCGGGGCCGGAGGGAGAGGGCATGGGATGTGCGTGCGAGAGTGGATGAGATGGGGATCTGGGTAGACTCGCGCGCGTGGAGGTTGCCGCTCTGGGCAGTGGCTCAGAGACCGAGAGTCAGAGCTGTGAGCTGTGAGCTGTCCCTGTGCACACACCCTCGTCTGCCTGCCCCTCACCCTCGCCTCCCTTCCGAGCCGAACCCTCCCTCGAAGTTTCCCTTTTTCGATCTCCCTTCCTCGTTCTCTTACATATGCTTATATCAATCCCTCTCCAACAGCCCCTTCAACCCCACATCCCTCCCTTTGTCCCCGCCGCCCTCCGCTCCCGCCCTCCCTCCGCGACTCTCCCCTCCGACAAACCATCCCATGGCCACCGTCTCTGGTCCTTCAAACCCTCGACACCCCTCCCCCTTCAGACGTCCCCCAAAGCTCAACTCAAGACCACCAGCGAACGGCCAAGTGGTGAGTACTCCCCAGCGCTCCTTTACTTTCCTTTTCCGACCCTCCCACTCACCAACCTCCCCGGCCGGCCTCTCCCATCCCCCTCCGCCGTCCTAGCCTGACCCATTTTACGGACACGAAGAGAACGCCAAATTATGTGCGAGATTTGTCACACATTTATTCGCCTGTCCGGACCTACCCCCAACATCCACCGCCGTCCCACCGGCGCCTTCCCCTCCCCTCGCAAACTTCATCGCCTACGCCCTCCACCGGACGCGACTACACATATCCGTCACTTTCGCCGCTCTATACCTCCTCCAACGCCTAAAAGCCCGCTTCCCCGCCGCGCGGGGCAGCTCCGGCCACCGCCTCTTCATCTCCGCCTTCATGATCGCGAGCAAGGTCATCTGCGACGACACCTACTCGAACAAGTCGTGGTCCATCGTCGGCCAGGGCATGTTCGCCCTGCGCGAGATCAACCAAATGGAACGCGAGATGTGCAGCTACCTCGAGTGGCAGCTCAACATCGACCCCGAGGCGCTCAAGGAGTTCGAGGCAAAGGTCCGCCGCGACTTCAAGGGCCCAGGGCCATACCCCACCTACGTCGTCTCCACCCCCGCACCCTCGCCTATGCCCTCGACGACCCCATACACACAAACCAACGGCGACGCCGCGCCCACGCCCTCCTTCACGAAGCGCCCGACGCAGCCCCCATCAACCATCGCCCCCCAAGCCGNATCCCGCCCCCCCGTGNCCCGTGCACGCCGGGAACCCATACGGGCCCGCAGGGCACCACGCCGGGCACCACGCGGGAGGCGCTGTTGCACCCGGATCGGGCGCATCGTCCGCGCCGAACACCCCGGACACCCCAGAATCGTCCATGTCGACGTCGACGTCGCCCGCGAGCTCCGCGCCGCCGTCGACGCCCATCGGGTACGAGGACCACAACGTCCGTGTCGTTGGCTCGGGCACGGTCGGCGCCCCGATTCATATCGACCACTCCGGGAGCCCGAGTGCGGTTGGAGGCTCGCCTGCTGGGCCTTCAGCGGCGTCGGGGCCGGCTGCTGCTGTCGCTGCAGCGGCGGCGGCGGCGTATGCGAGAGGCGTGCCGGCGGTGCTGAAGAAGGCGAAGTGCGGAGACATCTTTGCGCGTGCGGCGCCGTGCGTGTGGTAGAGCGGGGTCGCGCTGCGTTTTTGGGCGGTGCGCGTTCGCTCCCTGATGACGGTGTTCCCTGGTCCCCTGGTGCTCCCCTTCTTCCTTCTTCCTCCTTCCTGCTCTTCGTCCTCCTCCGCTCGCGGTATGTGCTGCTCTTGGTGCTCGTGGGGCCCAACGGCTGTGTCGCGCTCGTTATGTGGCTTTTGCGAGCGTGCAGTGCATGTGCGTGCGTGCGTGCGTATCCCGATATCGGGTCTTTCCAGATCAGGCCTTGCCCTGTCTGGATGCTGGACGCGGAATATTGGGATAACCGCCTAGGCGGATAGGACGCCGACGACAACGGCGGGATAGCGCATAACGAAGAGGGGAAGGCGAGGATGGGTGGGTGAGAGGGAGTAGGAGCAGAAGGCGGACGTGTGCAGGATGATGGGGGCGAGGGCGCGCGTGCGCGGCGGTGCGTAGCGTGCCGTCCTGGCCTTTGGCATCCGCCGTGCACGACCGTCTCGACGCTCTCTTTGCCCTTACCTCCCACCGGCCTTCCGCCCTTGCGTCGTCGTCTGCTCGCCATCGTTCATATTGGCGAGCTGTCCTCTCGTCCTCCCATCGACCGTCGACCGTCGATGTCCTCTGTCGAGTCTGACTCGATGGCGAGACACGGTCGACCTCGTCGTTCATCGTCGCCATATCCCCTTTCTCGGCGACCCCGCCTTTCGACCTCACACCTCACCTCTACGCATCCATCGCACCGCATCGGCCTCTGCATCTTGCGGACCGTGCTACTCTTGCTCCAGTTACCCGCCGCTGCCGCCGTGCCGCTACTGCTGTCAACACTTATCATTATACCCTCCAACACGCCATTACCCTTCATCCTCATCTCCACCTCGCCCTACCCCCGTACCCCCACCCCCACCCCCCACCCCCATCCGCACGCACTCGCCGCGTCGTTGTTGACAGCGCATATGACTATTGGCCCTTGGCTCTTTGCATTTTCCTCGACTATTTCTATTGCCCACGCACGCACATTCACATTTCCCATTTCCACTCACACAATGCTCACAATGCTCACACAACGCACACATCATGCTCATACTCATACTCATGCCCCGTCCGTACACACATCCCATACTGATACTGACCGATCCTCTGATTCTCTGATACTCTGATACTCGCACGCTCGCACGCTCGACCATACATTTGCACCGACCGATTGACATACAGCAGCCCCGTCCGTCTACTTATTTACTTGTGTCACTCTCTTCTCTTCTCTCGCTCGCTCGCTCGCTTTTCTATTATCGGCTCGATCGTGCGTCCTGACTCCGGGTTGCCTCTGTGGAGTCCGGAGCCTTGCGATTGCAGTCTTTTGATATCGCGCGCGTATGGCCCTCTGCTCCCCCCATATGAATACCACTACCACACGACGTACGCGTACTTCGAAGTACTAGTTCGGCCGGGCGTTGTTTGCTTCTTTGCTTCTTTGTCTTTTTTTCTTCTTTGCTTCACGTATCGTCTACTCACCCAAGCACGGTCTCGCACGGTCATACGGTCATACGGTCATACGGTCCCTTACATCGCACATGTTGTATAGTAATCTGGTTATATCCCTCCCCCTCTTGCTTGCTTGCTTCGCTTCGCTTCAGAGGCAGGCGGGCGAGCAGGCGGGCAAAGAAAGTATGTATAAAGAACTCAAAAACTACTGCTCTAGTATACTGCTAGGACTGCGAAAACCTCTCTTGTCTCTTGAGAATCGAGATATCTCCCCCTACGCGTACGGACGAACAGACGAGCAGACGGACGGACGGTTTTGCGCACGTTCCGATACCACCGGTACCACGTTAGATAGTGCAGTAAGTATATGACATTGAATCGTAAGAGGGCTATATATATGTATATGTATATATATATCGATATAGACGTGTCTGGTATTGTTTCCTCCCATTCGAAGATATCTGCCACCGCAGACGTACAATACACAGTGGAGTCAACGCGCATAGACTCGCAGGGATATCGCCTCGTCTTCGAATTCGGTGATTCATGTGCAGTGCACACGAACCGCGACGAACGCACAGGCTGCTGCTCGCTCCCTTGGAGACACAGATAACCGACCGCGACTCGCTTCGCGCGTCTGGCCAATGTCCAATATCAATGTCATGGTCGATGACTGTTGATGCAGTACCTCGCCGGCGGAGTGAACCTGAGCCGCTGGCAGTGGGCGTCGTGGCGGCCGCGAGGCTTGCTCGAAGCCTTTCCTTTGCACTTCACCTCGCCGGTCACCCCTCTTCACCTGCCGCGTTTTTCTGTCAGAAGGGCCGATATCCGTCGCGCTGCGCCGCGCGCGCGTCGTCCCTCGCGGCTCACGCGCGCTGCGGTCTACGCGAACAGGCGGACGCGTAAGTTGCATAGCGTTGATAGCCAGGGCGGCAGAGCTCATTGCTCAAGGGGTTCTAACTTCTCCGTTGTGGCTTTATGATGTGAATGATTCGTTTTTCGAAGCGATGTTCAAAGCCGCCGCTCGTGTCGCGGGTAAGTCTGAATGCGCATTATATGCGCGGCAGGTGAAGGGAACCAGTGTTATGCTGAGCTTGCTTACCGCGAACCGCAGAGAGCTGCCAGCTGCCAGTCACGAATAATTGAGACGGTGATCGCCGCGCCCGCCGCGCCGTAGTACACTGTGCCAATGCCGAGTGCGCCGTGCGCCGTGCGGGGAGCGGGAGCGCGCCGATCGAGCAAGCACTCTTTGACTTGCGGCTAGCCAGATTACAGATCTTTTTTTTCCTCTTCCTTTTGTTCGATCAGGGCGCGCGCGGCTGCGGCCTGCGGGGAAAATTGGGTGGCGACGATGTTGGCGGGATTTGCTTCCGTGTGTGGCCCCTGAGTGTGTAGTGTGTGTAGTGTGGATGACGAACGTCGTGCGTGCGATGCTCCTGAGGTTTTGCGAGGACAAGTACTTGGAAGTTGGGGAGTATACTTACATAGAAAGGTGCAGTTGTAAAGGCAGTTCGAATCGCAGCTTCGACTGCATACAATCAGTGCTATCGACCCGTGATCTGACGTTTATCGTTCAGCGTACGTACCTACCGTACCTCTGCTAGATGATCGACAAGCGCGAACTAAGAACCCGCGATCCGTGCTGGTGTCATCGGGCCTTCGTAGTGCGTTACATACTCCAGCTTGGGCCTTGAGCTTGAGGTGGCGAGACTCGGCGCGACCACTGACCAGCTACGAAGTTCCGACGAAGTGCTGAAGTTAGTCACGGATTACGGTTACGGTTTCGGAGCACGGTAAGCCTCAGGCTGTTGCAGTAGAGTGGATGAAGGACCGAGGAGAGGCCTGGAGAGGCGCGGCAGGGCTCGGCAAGGCTCGGCACGGAGCTCGGGGCCGGCCCCATAGGTGGTCCGGCCGGCTCGGTCCGGATGCGGACCATACCCCAATGGCAACTCTCTTGCAAGAACACCACCGAGGACGACGACGCCTCAATCGATGATCGTACTCGTACTTACATGCTGGACATGGTACATCCTCAGCTGCAACTCAGGGGCCCGACGCCTCCGGCATCGACGCACCGACGCCATCGCAGGCCGACGCCGCAACTACAGCTGTCAAGCCGAGCCCAAGACCACCCTCCCAGTTGGATATTTGGGCTTGGGGATCGTCAGGCGGGCAGGTGGCGGCGGTCATGACCCATGGACGTATCGCCAAGGGCAATCGGGCGGTGCGTTGGCAAAAATGTGCAGAAAATTGCATGATTTATTGCCATGGGCTATGGCGCGATGTGCATCCGTACGTTCAACCGTTGCACGCGGCGCGCTGCACGGGTGCCGTTGTGCCAGCCACAGCGGTTTCCTATCGGTGAGCTAGATTCAACTGGTTATGGGAGCTCGTAGTCATCGCACCGTGTATAGTAAGTTGGAAATGGCACCGTACGTATCTATAACCTGCACCACTCGAGTCATCCTTTGCAAACTCATGCTGTGGATGTTCGCCAGGATGGGACTCGGCAGCTTATCGACCATGTCGAAACCGGATGCAGACGGGTGAAGTTCAAACGGGGCTTTGCTATCATGCCCACTGCCAACGTGCACACCCCAGACCGTGCCCACACACATGCGTCTGCATTGTGTGGGTCTGTGGAGCAAGGCGATCGGCACCTGAGTCTGGGGTTGGGTCGGGCGGGACAGGGCGGGCGGCGGGCTCGACGCTCCTCCTCAAGTGTTCTTCCGCCTTGGCCGACGACCCCGTACCCTCCCGAGCCTGTGCGGAGGGGTCGGGAGTGGCCAGGACCGCAGTGCGCGGCTGCCGCTCGGCGCGCCATACGGTATCGTCGGGCACGTTGCGGTTGCGCAATGCGGGGTAAGTCACCGGTGAATGGTTGTGCCTGCCGGCAAGTAAGCAGGGTGACGCGGGACAGTAGCAGCAACTTGAGTCTTGAACCTGCCAGCGGATAGCGCGAATGCGACCTTAACTTGAAGGTGAAGGTCGATTCGTCGAGAGCGGGCGAGGCGCGTCGGCGCGTCGTACTGCGCGGTCGGCCGAGGACCATATCTCCAGACTACTTGGAAGAAGATTTCGTGGCAATCATTGCGAGGGTGCTGCAGCACCGTGCGCGTTATCGTCACCGGCACGGTCGTGGTCGACGGCGCGTCCACTTTGACGCGCCAGCCCGGATCCCAACCTCTTTCTGATATCCAAGCTCTTTTCTTGCTCAGTAGGCTCGGGACCGATGCAGTCCTCTCCCGACTTCGTCCTAAATGGTTGCACTTGGCCACTTGCAAGACCGCCCTTGATACGTACCACCATGACCATCAGCATCCGGGAGTCCTGGGACGTACTCAAGGCGCGACCGAGCCTTTTTGAGTAACGGACACGCCTCGTGCTACGAATCCGATCCGTCGACAAGACCCGCACGACCCAAGCTGGATATGGTCGTCACCGCGGTAGTCATACCAAGTCATACTATCGGTGAGGTACACATGAACATCAGGTACGTATACCTTCTACTTCGTTTTCCTCCGTCGATGGTTTCGGCTTTCTTGGGTGCAGTACTTAGTCTTGGACCCGTCAATTGCCCTTGACTGCTCTGATTAGTCGGTGCGACGTTCGCTCGGCACCCGTCGGCGACGCAACTTGAACTAGCGCAAGGGGATTCTGCAGCGGCGGTATCAGACCTCTCCATTGCACGCACGCCTGCGGTCTGATCAGCAGCATACCAGGCCCGCCTCGTGGCGGGTCAGATGCGCCTCAGGTCAGGCCGCCTCGCGCGTTGCGCTGCAGCTCCTCTACCCGATGTTCGAGCACGTCGGACAAGACGTGAGACGTGTGGAGCGTGGATGTGCGTGCGTTGACTCCGAGTCGCGGTGGACCTGAAACCGAGTTGACTTGGAAGACTGGCTGGAATGCTACTGGCACTTGACTGGCACTGGCAGTGAGAGGTAGACGTCTTTGGCACTAAGCGCCGGACATGTGCGCTGAGTCGAGGATGTCTCTGGAGTCTGCGTTCCTAACTTATACCATCATGCTCTCCGCGAGGCACATCAGACATCCGAGTCACTGTCAGCCACCGCATCATCTGTGGACTTTCTGTCTTTCTGTCTGTCTGAGGGGCGACCTCGAGAGTCGGGAGACAGAAGGTTCGGATATCTAGAACCGAGCGCGTCGCGGAGTTCAGCGTTTCGTTGACATGTCTCGTTCGCATTCAGATACGTGGCTGACGAGAGTCGCCTTCGTACAGGCCTCAACTAGAGCCCAGACGTCTCTCAGAACCAGGTACGGGGATCTCCAATTGATTGGTATACACACCGCTTAGGACTCGAGGTCAGTCTGACTTTGGATGCCGCGGTGTTGTGGACTCGATTGCGTGGGGATCTGATGCATATATGCAGGGTTCAGAGATACATCTGGCAGCGGTGTAGCCATGTCGAGATGTCGCTGCGTTACCGACGCAGCCTCGAGGCGTCTCCTTCAATTAGTGTCAGTGAGTGTCAATCGTCATATTAGACATCGTCGATCAGTGCCAACATTGACATGCCCAATTGTATGCGCTGTAGAAACTGTGTTACGGCCTATCAGGGGGATGTCGCGGCCACTACAGCATTACACAGCTCATATATCAAGGATGCGACGATTGTGGCTCCATGCCACGAACACCAACATAAGCCTTGCCATCAACGCTGCACCGGCGTCCATTCGAGGGACATCAGTCCATCAACTGTGGCAGCAGTCTCCATGAACACGCGCCGTTGCATGGCGCGCACCCCGACTCGTGCACAACTGGTGCGCACACGTTTCGTTCGTCTCCATTTCCCGACGCCGCCGCCAGCGCCAGTCGCCCAGCAGATGCCAGACGGCAGTCGAAGTCTGATGTGATTGACGGCTGACCACAGCGTCTACATGACGCATGTCCTCGTCGGCGAGAGATATGTACCGTCGGACAGAGTACTCACGCTATGTGCAGCCCTGAGGCTTCGGAGGTACGTGATGCTCGTTCTCTGCTTCTCGGGAATACCTAGTAGTTGGCATATGCGCATTCGCAACGCTCACGCTAGGCGGGTCAACCATTGTTTCCTGCCGTTCTCATGTCCCGGACGCTTTTGACACGCTTGTGCAATGACGGCGTCAGATAGTCACGTTCTATGTCGCGAAGCTGCTTACATGCGCATATAGGTCGGCATCCGCGACTTCGCAATAGCCTCGTGAAGAGGCTTTTTCGTCAACAGTCGTGGTCCATGCCATATATGCAGCACATCACTCACCCGCCATGACCTTGACATGTGTTGGTTGGCTGCTGCGCCGCACCTGCTGCCACCTCGGCTCGGGCTCTGCTTTGTGGCAAAAGGTCGACGTTGTGGCGCTGGTCCGCCGGCTAGGCTGTGGGGGTTGCACGGCTACAACCTAACAATTGAACGGTTCCTACAATATGCGGCTTCTCGACACGCACGTGCGTTCCATCGGAAGAGCTGCCCTGATCTGAAGCATATGCACTGGACGCTACTGGGCAGGACATACGCGGAGCGGAAGGCGGAGAAGAAGACGAGGAGGAAGAGTGCGAAGACGCGGCCGGGATGGGGATCCCGCGGACGGTCAGGGCGTAGATGTTCCGACGCGCGATAGGCTACACGGGACTGTATAGTGCAGGTGTTGATGCCGGTGCATGCATTGTATCGCTGTGCCCGCGGACTCACGGTGCGCACGCATCCGGATTCTTTCTGGCTTCTATCTCGCTTGATGCCTCCGGCGGTTCCGTTGATGTCTGTGCAGAACACATTGACTGACGCTGCTATCAGAACGCTCCCCAGGTCCTGGAAACCCTCCCCGGAACGCTATCATGTCAAGAAGCGGCAGTGTCAAAGACTTTCAGTGCGGATAACCTTTGAGGGGCCGGCTCGATATCCCGCACTTGCGGACTCCTGTATGGCTCCCCGAGGCACGGGTGTATGGGCGTGCTGGACGTACGAGCCGGCGGCAACTTAATGAAGACGGTGGTGGGCGTAAGTGCCAATGTCGGCTGCGCACATCATCATGCATCACGTATACTATACATACGTGGGCATGCACACGGTACGCCCATCCGTCCATCCGAACCTCAGGACCATGTCTGATATGATACGACTCTTAAGTACAACGCGGAGACGCTCAGTTACTGACCGGCCTGCGCATACGCTCGAGGCGGCGTCCGTTCATCATTGCACCGTTCTGATGCATGCACCCTGAGCGCGCTGAGTGCAGCGCCTCCTTGGACGTCAACGGATATCTGGATATCCTTGAGGTCAATGACGCCCACGCCAGACGACTCCACTCAACCAATATCCTCTTACAGGGACGCGGCGCTCTTGCGCAGTACTACGCGCGCCAGGGTGAACAGAGATTGAGGTGCGTCGGACCCTTTCTGGCCTGCGCATTGACATTGACGTGAGCACAGCGCAGACAGGTATACGCGCGCTGATCATCCTGCCATGACACGCATCACTGGCAGCACATCAGCATATTCAGATCGTGCAAGTATAGGCCCAGGGGACCTGGAGGCGCGTCTGGTGTCCCCGTGGGACCCTGAGCGTTGTTCCAGTGGGTCCTCCGGGCGCCCCGAGCAGCCTGGGAACTTGGCTCAGGTGGTCAGCCGGCTTCGCCGACCGACCCGGCGTCCTTCTCGCATGCATTGACTTTTTGCGTCTGGTCGGACTCTCAAGTGCTCGCCGTGTCGCCGTGCCGGTATTCCATTCATCGCCGGCCTTACCGCCGTCGGCTAGACCGCTGCTGGACTGGAGTCTCACCCGTTTCCGCGAATGCAAGTAGGCTGGGAGGGGCTGGACTTCGCGTGAAGACACAACCTCGTACAACGAGGAGTATAGGGCCCTTCGACTGATGACTATGATCCTGGATATCACCTTCGACGGAGCTCTCCACCACCACTTCACGCAGGAGGATGGCCCCATGCACCTGCACCTCGGCCCGGCCACTTACCTCCAACAGGTATCTATTGCACCTTGTCCACGGCCCCTTTCTGGCGGGAACAATGTCGCAACTGCGGCGAATGCCCACGAGGCGACCCACGGTAAGCTCTCGCGCCTTCGTCTGAAGCGGGCAATGACCTTGTTCTCACCCTATCAGGGAGGCCGCTTGGGAACCCTGCCTCCCCTTTCATTTTGCTAGCACGAAGCTGCAGGCATTCCGCGCTAGCGCGATCAGCTGGCTTTGAAGCTCTAGATCCCTGGCTCGCGGAGTACACTGCCTCCTCCGCATATCGCTCCAAGGCTCGCACTTTCGTTGGCATAATCGACAGGCGGCGCCGCTGCGCCGCGGACCCGGGAATGCTGCTCGACATACCACTGGCACACGGTATGGTGTCGGCGCCACGGCGCCCATTCGGGCGCTGCAGATGGTTCTAATGGACTGGTTGGGTGCTTTCGAGCTGCCAGGCTCTCCGAACTCGAGGGCCACGGACCGAGAGCGGAGCAGAAGGTGCGCCATGTTCCCGAATGGGGCCCCCTGATACACGCGTTTTGTGGGCGTCGCGCGTGCCCCACGGCGGCCACGCGCACGAGGCTACCTACCAGTGCCGAGACAATGTCGTGCGTCGATCGAGGGAAGCGTCGATTCGCTTCTGTTGGGTTCTATGTGAGCCTCGGCGCGATGCGTGGTCTGTACGTGGTACATGGTGCGTAGTGCGCGGTACGGTCATTGGTGATCGCGATTGTGTCTCGCGTGGATGTGGTTGTACGTCCCGCCAACTGAACGTTTCAACCGCTACGGCCGCATTGGCAAGCGGCTTTGGAAGGTCTGAAATTCTTTTCTCAGCGTCGTAGGTGACGTCGTTGACAGGTGGACAGCAGTATGGCGGATATCAACGAGCGTCCTGCTAGCTCAAGGCGCGCGCCTCTTGTGTTACGGTAGTACGCCATGGAACATAGATATCCCCTTGAAGGAACGCCCTCCTGCTCGGCGGCCTTGCGAACTGCGGACGTGCTACATTTCACTGACAAATATTACGGCGGCTGCGCGTACCTCCTGGCATAGGATGCGCGGCATTGACTGTCATGTGCCTTGCTGTGAAAGAGCTTGGAGTCGAGGTCCGAGCCCTCTCCTGGATATCGTAAGTCCCACATTTATACACGATATCATTCGGAAGTCGACTTACTTTCCGGAGCAGGGATTTATGGGGTGCTTTTGGCACATGTCGAGATATCGGTGCATCCGCCATTCAGCGGCTGGAGCTAGAACGGTTTGCGTAAATAGCTAGGGGCGAGGAGACGCATCCTCCTACGGACCTCGTACGATATCTTCTGGACACGATATCCTGGCGCGTGATATCCTTCCGTATAGAGGCTTCAATGCGTTCTGGTGTGTATCCATTATCTTGATGATACTGGTGCCGGTACCTTCAAAAGGCCGCAACGGCGGATACATTCTACATGCTCACTCTTGCCATTTCCAGCTGAACACAGCTCTTCTAACTTCAATCAACAGACACTATATCACCCTCCACACTTCGTTTTGTCCCATGGTCGTACCGCCGTGTCTCTCGAGTCCGCAAATACCACAACTCATGGACACGGACCAACTGAGAACGCCGGGGTCCGCGCATGGCTGTGTGTACCTCAGCTTCCCAAGGGCATCGTGGCGTTGCGTTCAACTCAGGCTCACGGTCTTCCAGTGTAGAAGGTCTTCTATTGCTCAACTCAGCATCCGCGACACCCCCTTTTGCATTGCCTTGAGGCGAGGTTATGTGGCAGCGAAGGCCCGGTACGTCCGCTCTAAGATCGTAGGTAGAAGCTGTAGCTCACGCATAGGTATATTCCTCGGGCGTTGCATTTCCTGACACTTTGCAAGTAACGCGAGGCACCCTGGCAGCCGCGCGCGATCCTCTGCACTATACCGTTAGGTATAGTAAGCGTACGTAGCGCCGCGAAGGCATTTGGTCGAGTCAGTGAGTGAGCGCCCGATGATGCTGTAGTACGACTTCGCACCGTTCTCAGGCCTCTCAATCCGCGGCACATGTCCCGTCGATGCCGGCATCATGAAGCATCATAGNCCCCCCGGCCCATGAGCGTAGCGAGCATGCTGGGTGGACGAGGTGTGGACTTTTACGTGCTCAGAGGCACGCGAGTCCCGGGACCCAGGATTCGCAGTCGGAATGGGATCCACGCAGGAGATGGCCGGGCGCGCCCCTGTCGGTGCGTCCCATACTTTCATATGCCCGGTACTCAGTACACGCCCAGGTACACGCGCACTGCACCGGTAGCCTACGCCTCCGCCCCCTGTGGGGTAGCATGCGTAATAGCCTACAAGCGAGCGTTCACCTCGTGTGTGGGAATCCCGCGCGGACTTGGTCTTCGCATTCCCTGCGGGACACGATAGCGTGTGGAGAGAGCACGTTAGGTCGTCCATAATCAGAGTGGATGTGCCTAATCGACAGCGGAAGGCCTCCCGCGATATGCTGCCGCGAATCCTCGAGGTTGGCTTTGGATGCATGCGGTTCGCTTGAGGGCAATTACAAGATGGGACGCCAGCTCCACGACTTCGCGGGCGTAGCATCGACATCTACGAGCAGTCCTAGTCACCGATCTCTCAGGCCTTGGTCATCAACGACGAGATTCCATTTCTAGGAGAGCCTAACAACTGGATTATGATTACTGAGTGGCCGAGATAAGTGGGATTAGCTTATATTCTGATATTTATCACGGACACGTACTACTGGATATTTGACAGGCACGAACCAAAGGCCCGCGATCCGTGCTGGTGCGATCGCGCCTTTGTCATACATTACTGCCACCAGCTGCCATTCTTGAGAGACGTCCCAAACAAAACGGGAGTAGCGTAACGTGACCAACCTCTACTAGCCTGGTTCTGGTACTGCGAGACAGCGGTGAAGGGCAAAGCTGAGTACGTCTGCGGATCCGCCGTTGTTTTCTAAGACCTGCAATTCTTCCATGTGACGGTAGATGAGGTCGAGATACTCGGCGGCACCCGACATGTGTGCGACCCGACAGCAGGCAGCGTGAACTTCAAGGTACCTCGGGCTGGGGAGAGGCAGCCCAGGGTGATGAGAGACGAATTGCACCCTTTTCGGGATGAAGAACGGTCTTGCCATCCTAGGTGCGAGCTTGATGTTGTAGCAGTTCGGCTATCGCGGGTCGTCAGTTTCGAGTCGTCGCACAGTATGCTATGGTTGATGGAAGGGATGCATACTTGGTCCTCGACAGCCTCGAACCAGATCTTCAGCGTGTCGAAGAGATAGTGAATTTTCGTGTCGAGCGTGAGGATATTTTCCAACCGATGCAAGTTGGCTCCTTCGGTCGCCGACCCTAGCTCGGCGCAGATATCTTCATACCCGAATCGTTTCAGTATGGCCCATACGGTCGCTACTTCATGATCCTGAAGCGGTTTCCGCTCGGTTAGCGATATTTACAATCCGATGTTACAGTGGAGGCACTACTGACCTTCGCGGTAGACCGGCCGATCTCAACGTTCCCCAGAGCATCTGGGAAGATGTGAGAACATTTGGTCACCGCAAAATCACCGTCAGGTGCCGGAGGGGTGAGATTCAGCGACATCGCTTCGAAATCGGGTAGGCCGGTAACCATACACCGATAATTGTCCCGTACAAGAGCCTATGGAAGAATCGTGAGCACGACCAGAATGCTAAATGGGCAGAGGAAATTGTCTATACGGAGGCCTTTGCGCTGGAGTGGTTTCGTGGAATACGCTGCACGTCTTGGCGACAATCTTCCATTGTACGATGGAAAGCCGGCTGTGACGGATGGGAAGAGGGGGTTGAGGTTTGGCCCCTCGACATTCTGACTATTGGTGCGTTATATCAGGTACGTTTGTGAGGTCTGGACAGTGAGGACAGCAGCTAACAGAGGCATATAAGATGTCTTAAGTACATCGCGCCGAGCTCGAAGACGGCTTCATGCTGTTCGTTCGAGTTTGCCCTTTCGCAGGAGACTATCTCGAGTAAGAGGATCCGATGAGCTTCTTGTGATGGAGGATAGAGGAGAAGGTAGCCGGCAATGCGAGCGTGGATGAGGTTAGCTTTGTCGTCTTCTGAGAGGGCCGCCTTTTCCGCTGGCAGGATGAGAGTGCAGTAAGCGTTGAGAGGAGTCGAAGTAGAATCATCAATAAGCAGGTGTGCAACCTCTGTAGTTGGAGGTAAAGCGGTCATGTTACGTTCCCGACTGAAATGTGCAGGCTCGTGTTCGGGAGAGTTGGGTAAGTGCCCCTTTCTACTAAGCTGGCGCCGAAGTTGACTTGTCCGTACCCTTCGCGTGGCCACAACGTTCCAATAGCAGTGACTCCAGGCCCCTGCGCACCGCCATTTAACGTCGAGCTGAGGCGATGTACGAACAGAGAGGTTGAAACTAGATCGCAGGAGTTAACGGTGAAAGGCGTACTTCCACTGGTTGTAGAACGGGCGTTAGTACTAGTAGGTATAGGCGCCATACGATAACCAGGTCACATGATGCGTACTAACCAAATGGCAAATTGAAAGATGATCCCTCCGAAACCCTTCAAGCTTCAAGAACAACGGCTTGGAACAAGTGAGGCAGATCAGCAGCCGCGCGCGATATTCTGTGTTGTACCTTTGGATACAGTTAGTGTACGTAGCGCTGCGAAAGCATCTGGTCGAAACAGTATCCAGTGGGCGCCCAATGAACTATAGTGGTATTTCTTCGTACCGTTCTCCAGGCTCTCAAACTGCGATACATGCGCCCTCGGTGACGGCATCCTGAAGCACCGTATACCGCCGGCTCAAGAGCGTAGCGAGCGAAGGCCTGGCGGATGAGGTGTGGGCTTTTACGTGCATACTCAGAGGCACAAGTCCCGGGACCCAGGATTCGCAATCGGCACAGGATATGACCGGCGCGCCCCTGTCGATACGTCCCATACTTTCATATGCTCGTAGGTAATGCTAGCGGTACTCACAACACGCCCAGGTACACGCAAATCGCACCGGCAGCCTACGCCTCCGCCCCTATGGGGAAATATGCGAAATAGCCTAAAAGCAAGCGTCGACCTCGTGTATGGGAATCCCGCGCAGACTTGGTCTTCGCATTCCCTGCGGGAAATGACAGCGTGTACAGGGATCACGTTAGCGCATCCTTGATTAGAGTAGATGTACCCAATCGACGGTCGAAGGCTTCCCGCGATATGCTGCCGCGGGTCCTCGAGGTTGGCTTGGGATGCGTGCTGCTCGGTTAGAGATCGTTACGAGGGGAGAAGCCAGTCCAACAACTTCGCGGACGTAGAGTTGACGTCTACCAGCAGATGCGAACATGCGTCCCGGTCTTTCAGGTCCGGTCATCAACCAGAAGATACCCCTTTGGCGTAGCGGCTGCGTCAGCGGGCGTGGGTGTATCGCTGAGTACGCATGTCAGTCATCCATACCTTGCCGTGGCGTGGCGTTATAGTTCGGTGGCCGTAATCATGAAGTCGTTGTTCGCAAGCGAGAGAGGCACATACGTACTTAGTACAAGGCGATCCCTATTCATGATCGCTCGTGTGTGGGCAGTGTACGTGAGGGATGCCGTTATGTCGCCGAAGTAATCCGTGTGGGGACTGCGGGACCATCCGGGATATCCGACGGCGGTACCATAGCGAGGACCTCCTTTTGCTGGGAATGGACGCAAGTGCGCTAGCGACGGTCCACGATGGACCGGACAGCTCTTCCGACGGCCTGTGCCGGATGGTGGGAAGACGATGGACTTGCAACCTCGCAGTCGTCCAGTACGAAATGAGACGCCGCGCAAGTGTGTGGCTTCAAGGTTTCCTGTAGTTCCCTCCGTGTCCGACCGGAACAAAGGACGCACGACCTCGACCCCGCTTTCAATCGGGTGTGGCATAGGTTGCTTGGAACCGCGTTAGGTGACCGGGCTTGATCGGCGTGCTTCGTGGTTTTGAGTGTCGGGAGAAGGACGGCGAACATGGCGTTGGCGCTCCGGTGAAAAACAAGCTCGGGCGCAGCGGTGGCGTCCCTATAGCCATCATCCTAGAACATATCATGATGAGAAGGTTCGAGCGTAGGTAGGCTCTCGCGATAACACGAGCGACGATATCCGGCGAACCGCGAAGGTGTAGGGATCAGGGTGGACGAGACGGACACGCGACATACCGAGAGGGACGTGACATAATGACCGCATAGCGCATCCGCGAAGACCAGGCAAAACCAACTTTGGCCAGCAGCGCCTCAAAATTACGCGCGACATGAGCCTGTGGTTAATTGCCCAGGAACGACCAGCCCTGCAGCGCAGGCGGAATAGCCTTCGCGCCCGATGTCCCGCCGACGGCCCGCACGTTGCGTGGCTTCGAAGTTTTCTGATATGTTGCTCCACGGTATGTAGGGCGCGTCCCTGAAGACACCATGATGAAAAGACGTTCATAAAAGAACTGGGCCTCACGACGTGCAGCGGTAGCTGCTGTACTAGTCAAAGATAGATGCGTGGTTCTGAATAATGGGTGCATGGGTGACTGCGTCAAGGATAAAACCGGGGCTGCAGCGTGGTCTGCGGCAGAGGCAGAGGCGGAGGGTGGCGGTGGGCGAGTAGAGAGTCTCCGCTGTACTGGCATCTGTCGCCGACTGCGACCACAACGTGTCTGTGAGTGTGGGCGCGAGCGGCTGATGATGAGAGCAGCAGAAGTTCGCTTCAAGCTGTCAGCGGGCCTGGATGACATCGAACGGCATGCCATACCTTCGCATCAGATAGTAGTAGCAACAACGAGGAGACCGCGAACGAGGCGGGAGACGCCGCGTGTCTTTGCGGTTGCTGTACTAGTAACTATGACGAATGTGAGCCAGCAGCGGTAAGCAGCAGCGCGCCTACACAAGAGGTAATGCGGCAAGATGACTCGACGCCTGGCGCTAGCACGAGGCCTGGAAGGTGAGACGATGAGAGCATATGATGCGCAGTAGCGTGCTTGCTTTGGACATCCATGGCCCGAACTCGGGAACAGAACCCACCAGCTGTCGTATGTCCAATTGTCCATGCGCATCAGACGGTGGGTTCTGCTTCCGATGGCTCTAGCAGGATGGAGTGATAGCGTCCGCTCAGGCTCGGTTCCTAGTATGAAAAGCGTGCCGCCTGCCTGTCCGACGAAATGCTGGGGGTAGGAGAAGATATTCCGATATCAATGGGATGGGGCACTCGGCCGCGATAAGGCGTCGCAGAAAGTGCGGGCGAAGACAGTCTTGAATCTCAGCGACGGTGCCACTGTGAGCATGCAGACTCTTCTGGTCGGACAGAGGCTCTGAAAGAAGTGAATGATTAGACGCGTCCTGGAACATTCACGGGATGTGTCTTTGCGAGCGGTTGCGATAAGGAACACGGAAGTTATACAGTAGGTAGAGGGTCGAAGCGGCGGTAGAAGACCCATGCATCGACATACTCCTCACCATCGCCGTCGGCTGTCCTCAGGCGGCCCGCGCGTGGAATACGTCCTGCCTTAGTGAAGTCGAGCGCCTCCCAAAGCCTGAACGTCTGATGAGATACTCCGACAGAATGAGTGAAGGGAAGAATAACAGACCTGACGCTGGCGACGTTGTTCACGTACACGAGATTGAAGACGCTCGCTTCGTACCCTAGACGAGGGCCGTAATGGAGGTAAGACCGAGCAAGCACGCGTCCTATGCCGTGTCCACGCTGCGAGGGCGGTACAAGGAACCCTGCGTTGCAGATCTGGAAGAAAAGACAAATGAGTTGTGTGTTCGACGATGTGCATGGTTGTGAGATAGCGGGGGCAGCGGCGTCGGCAGGATTTTCACAGCATAGGCAATTGGATCGAATCAATAACGAGATAGGCGAGTCAGGACAGAACACGCATGCATTGCAGCGCCTCTCTGACAAGTCAGGGCTCTCATTGGTCTGTGCAAAGAGAACGAGTACGGGGTCAAAGTACGCACGCAGATTGATCGGGGAGGTATAACGGGGTGAAGACCGCATATCAGCACACAGGGATGCGCAAGAGTTCATTTGTCGTACGTACAGTCTATTTGTTGTCTGAGATGGAGATGTGACCGCCAGCAAAGATACAATAGCATCCGATAGGGCAGCACAACTGGATGAAACAATCCCAATCTTGAGAACATCCCCGTATTCACGGTGGAATCGTCCTGATCTCTCAACACGATAGTTAAAGGACAGGACGATTCCGAAAACAATCACGGGCTCCAAATGTACACAATGCCATTTCCGGAATCTCTTTCGTATTATTATCGGGATCGTTGAGGATCCACGTACTCTCCAACTGACTTGTCTGAATACTCAAGATGGAGACGCAGCAGTGACCGATTTACAGCTTTGGACTGGTCAGAGATGGGCAGAGCCCGCTATGGTTGTCTGTATGGAGATCGATAGCTATCTGAAGCCTAGATTGCATGCATGGGGCCACACAGTGGTGGCCTCATCGGCTGACGGAGACGAGAAGTGAAGGGCATGGATATCCACTCCTGTATGGTCACCGTCCATAGCATTGGGCAAGAATGTCCGCGTTTCTAGTCGCGATGTCCCATGACCCTTGTGCTGTCGAACCGTGAACGTCCAGGGACGTCTCCAGAGCGCACCGTAGATGGGCGAGGCTGCCGATCGCGCCGAGCTCCCAGTCCGCAGGGTATAGCGAGCCACGATAGGATAATAGTAGTCGAATGTAAGGTACTCACATGAGAAGACCGTCCGGGATAGTTCGGTTTGACCTATACGGAGAAGAGAAGGGTCAGCGATTATGATAATCGACTCATCGATTTCCTAGGCGGCGCTCAGTTCGCCCACAAAGCTCGAGTTCGTGCTCATCACAAGAATAACTAGTATACGAGACTCAGAAGGGAGGGCGTACTCACATAGTAGCAGCCGGCGATGCACTCTTCCCAGGTGCGGCCGCTCACGGCCTCTTCGAACCCAACTTGGATTTGGGTTCCGTCTGGTGCATCAAGGGAATCCGCCACACCATCGGGGCTCTGCGACCCAAGTACCGCCACGAGTACGTCTGCGGCGAAGTAGTACGCATCGAATTGAGAGCGTGTGTAGGTTTGTCCGGGCAAGATCTCTTGAGGATAGGTCTGGCCGCGCTCGAGTTCGTCCGCGAAGACATGGTGGAGGTAGTCGACCAATCCCGGGAACTTTTCCGCTCTATCGAGGGTCAGATGGTGTACGGTGAGGTATTTTGGTGCATTCGGCCGCTTCGACGAGAGTTGCCATGTCGTCGATGAGAGGGAGGAGGAAGAACGAGAGGTGATGGCACCGTAAGCTGACATTGCTGATGACTGATGCGTGTCGATGAGCGCTCCGCTGCCTCTATTGAACACGTCCACCATGTTCCAAGTTTGACCTACCTGGACTGCTCTGACAAAGTGCAAGGTATTCAAAGGTATGTGCAATGAACTTCGAAGGCCTGGTGTATGTGTTCGACCGATGATCGATCAGAACGCGCACGGGCAGCCACAGTGTCCGCTGACGCGGCCAGAGCCTGATTTTGTCAATCGCGAGTCATCGCGGGCAACGGACACGACGGCATTCCGATGAATCCTCAATGGCTGCCGTGGAACAGATAGGCTCAAGCACGAGGACGATGCGAAGCAATTGTCATGAAGAGACCAGCGATATTGATTCAAGCGCTGCTACTCACGTCCTAACAAACCCTTCTTCAGGCGTGGAATTCTACTCTCCAACACTACGAGACTGGATACTACAGGTGACATCAGGAATAATGCAGAAATCATAAAAGCCGAAGTGGACGCTTCGACGCAGTCGTGGTGACTACGCCTGGCAGATGGGCAACACCTCGCTGTTCGTGGATTTCAGATTTCGATCGCCTTGACGAGCTCAGTCGCGCTGTGGCCGAGCTTTTGCATGACAGTGTTCCGCACTTGGGAATAAAGCTCGTTATCCAGTTTCATCGTCTGGTTGCCTAGTGGTGGGTAGGTGAGTGTCTTCTTCTGTAACGCAAATGGACTCGGAACTATACCAGCGAAGAATGTGGTATGCTGGGTGCCGAAGGTGTGGAACAGGACCGAGTCGATACCATGCGACGCATGATACTGGTACGTGCCAATCTTGAACATGGCGTTACCTCCTGAAGCCCTATACATATCATAGACGTCAGAACCAAGCGGCAGCCGCGATGAGACTGGGAATACGGACGACGCCACGCCGACTTGGAAGGTTGCATTACTCGAGTTCTTCGCGATCGAGTCAAACAATTGCAGGGGCGATTTGTTCTTCGGGTTCTTGAGAGAATCCATCATGCCAGCGAACAGCGCCATTTCGCCACCAGTGAGGTACGCGGAAGCCAGCTGCTGGACCAGCTGGTCTACCGAGCCCTCGTCGCTCAAGTCGCCCAGCTCGACCATCCTTTTTNTTTTTTTTTGATGGCGCTCATCAGGTCCGATTGTGATATCTTCCTGACAATTTGCATGGCCGTGCAGGTTTATGAGCCTGCAGCGCACCGGGGGAAATGCATTACGCACGCGAGCATTGCTCACAGTGTAGGACTCCCACAGCGTTAGTCGCCAGGTCTACCCACTAAAACCCCCGGCCGGCCAATCCAGTCTGTTGGTAAGTATGGTTCATTCTTCAGCAGGCCAGTCCATGTTAGCCTAACTTTACTGCTAGCAAGCGGTTTCCGTTTCAGTCCACCAGCCTTTGTCTTCATTTGATCCGTGCGTAGTCTTTTATTCAGCATGCCATACCATTTGTTCGTGAGTTCTCTGCTACTGTGCACACGTGGAAAGTGGTCTGCCCACTCGATTACTCGTTCACATCTCGTGATCCATATAAGATATGCAGTCTCTGGTAAGAGGAGCCGTAGCAGCCTGGTAGCACCAGGATCTACTTGGTTATCACGTGTATGTATACGGCACATGTGTCCTCCAAGCAGTAGCCCAAGATTCGGTTCCTCAGGGACATGGATATTGCGTCGCGCAAGCGTGAGTTTTGCGAGATCCCATAGCTCCCGTGCGCCAGGCGCCCGGCATTTTGTGAGAATGTGGTCTAAGTCTTCCGTGCATCCACACACCTTGCATACCCCGCGGTCCTCGTATCCGGGGATGTTTTTCCAGTACTGTCCAACCCTTTGCACTCCATGGTATGCTTTCCAGAGGAAATCCCGCACCTTCCTCTCGACAGGATCTGCCCTTATACTGGTCCAGATTGTTTCATCACGGTGTAAGCCTCCATCATAGTCTTGGACACTGGCTCGGATTTGGCCAAAGTAGCTACGCGTCCGTGGACGGTCCGGCACAGACTGCCTTTTTATGATGCCTTTGTATGCAAGCCGCTGTGTGATGGATGCTAAGGCTGCTCCAGGTGTAAGGAAACGCATAGGGGGTTGGGCATAGAGAGGGCGAAAGGGTTTGTCAAGCTTAGTTGCGTCATCAGCGAGCACGTCTGCGTTCTCATTCCCGTCTATTCCAGAATGTCCTTTGACCCACCGCAGGGTCGTTACCGCAGATCGCGCCTGGAGAAGGGCTAGGACAGTGCGGATCTCGTCTGCGTTCTGAACTCCTATCCACCCCTTTTCTTCCCATTTCCGCCGCCATTCGGTCAGCCCACCTACATATTTCGAATCCGTCACTATGTGTAACGGGACAAAGGGCGGCACTTGTCGTGCAGCGAGTTCGACCGCATAAAGCTCAGCAGTCTGGTTGGATTCATGGCCAGTCGGGACCCGCGCTGAGCAGTTTCGGGCATCCCCATGCCCAAACCACACCCCAGATCCAGCAACAGCGTCCAGCATCCCATTCCGGATACATGCGCCATCCGTGTAGACCTCAATATCCTCCTGCGGGACACTAAAGGGCCGAGGAGCGCGTACCGCAAGCATTCCTCCCTCAGCGTCATTAGAGAAAACCCGGAAGGCTAATGCAAGCGGTGCGTCTTGGGTAACAGAAGGATCAAAGAGTATCCGTGAGTCATCTGTTCGAGCTATCTCATTTTTTCGGTTTCGGGAGCGCGTGAGCGAGAGGTTGTCTACATTGTGCCCGAGTAGCGGGTGCCATGCAGGCTGAAGCCGCTCGACAAAACGCAGAGCAGCCTCGGCACAGCGTGCAGGGTTGGTACAAGAGAAAAGGGCACGGTCCCGGCTACAGAGGACACATTCACAGGCACTAGACGGGTTGTGCAACGATTCCGCATGGAGTACTCGGCTAGCTGCTTGCAGGCATTGGCCAACAGTTTGGACCTTGTGCCGGGTGCGTAGACAGAGGCCAGAGGGGCAGTTTTCAGCTGCGCGCCCAGTCCGCGCAAAGTGATCCCATACCGGCATGGCCTGTTGGAGGGCCAGTGAGGGTTTCAGGGCAACTGGGCCAACATTGTACTTTCGGGCAACACGCAGCATACGTTTGAGGGGCATGGGCAGGTCCGAGCGAGAGGATGCATTAACCTTCCACCGTTGCAGGAAGGTATTTATTCTGGCAGCGGCAGGGATTCCTCCGCCAGACACAGCTGCAGCTTTCGCGAATAGTGCATCAGCAAGGTACGCCCACGCGGGCCGGGTACTCGTTATGTTAAGGTAATCACGCATCCATAGGAGTTCCAACGCATCGTTCCGCGCCGCAACATTGAGCAGCGCCAGACCTCCTTCCTGCCCAGGGCGGCACAGCGTGTCTAGCGCAATGAGCGGCTGTTTGTCCGGTCCCCAGACGAACTTCCAGATCATCCTCTCAACCGACGCGAGGACACTTTTAGACATCCCCTGCGCTCGAGCGAAGAACTGTGTGCGGCCACCAACTTCCATACCAATAACCAACTTCTTACCATGCATGCTTAGATCTGCTTTAGCCCACCGGTCCAGGTTTTTCTGCATTCTCGCAAGTAACGGTTCCCACACTCCGTCCTGGTCAACCCCGTTTCCAATTCGCGCCCCAAGCAGGCGTATGCTCTCCCCTTCCTTCGTAATGCGGACACCAGAAGGGAAGGGGGCAGAGGTGGGGGAGAGAGAGCGTGTCTCAGCTAACCGGTCACGGTATTCACGAGTACCAAGTGGGACAACTTCCGTCTTGTGCAAGTTGAATCTCGCACACGAGCCCTTGCACCACCGTTCTGTGAGCCGTTCAACCTGTGCATAGTCATCAGCTTCACTTAGGAAGACTGTGGTATCGTCGGCGAAGAGTTTCGCAAGCAGCCGTTCCGTCGTTCCGGGGAGAGTGAGGCCAGTTAGGGTTGATTTTCGGAAGGCCGCAGCAAGGGGTTCAATTGCAAGGTCGAACAATAAGCAGGATACTGGGTCGCCCTGCCTCACACCTCTCGTGATCCCGAAAAAGGGGCTAGTCATCCCATTGACTATCACACAACTACGCGCATTACAGTATAGGTGTCTAACAGTCCGGATGAAAGTTTGTGGGAAATTAAGGTGCTCGAGCACCGCCCACAAGTAATTATGGTCAATCTTATCGTAAGCTTTCTCCTGGTCCAGTGCTACCATCGCTCCGTTTATCTCTTCCGCCTCTGTGTAGTCCAGAACGGTAGCCGCCAGCTTAATGTGGTTGAAGATGGACCGTCCAGGTACGAATCCCGCTTGGTCTTCATGCACCACCGTCGCGACACATGCTGCCACACGCGACGCAAGCACCCGGGTCATAACCTTGTAGTCCAAGTTGAGTAGCGTAATTGGTCTATAATTCGCTATCTCACGTCTGTCACCCTTTAGCTTGTACACAGGGGATATCCACCCGTCCGCAAACTTGGAATCAGGGATAGGTCCATGGTCGGCAAAGTCATTGTATAGGGTCGCTAGGATCCCCAGGATATCAACTGCGTCCCGTCCTGCCTCAACGTCAGTGTCGTACCAGCGTACGAGTGTCTTCCACAGCTCTGTCGGCAACCCATCCAGTCCAGGCGATTTTCCAGTGGCTGCTGTGCGTATCGCTTCACGTATTTCCCCCCGCGACATCTTTTTCGCGAGCTGTGCTTTTTGGGCAGTGGTTAGCTTCACATCCGCCGGCTCCAGCGCATTCAGGATGTCCTGTTGCCTGGTGCCAGGTTCAGGTAGCGGTTCCGTGCTCTGCACCGCATCATAGAAGGATCCCGCAATCGTGGCCATGCGTCCGGAGTGGTTCGTGTAACCATTTCGTGTGCTTTGCTCGTCTTTGAGCTCGGCGATCCCAATGACTTCGAAATCAATAGGTGTGTAGTTCGCTCGGATCCACGGTCGTGTCATAGTTTCAGCCTGCAAGCAGTGGTTGGTTGCAACATTTCGCCGTTTCGTCTCAAAGCGCTGCGCTTCAACTTTGTTTAAGCGATCCTGGACAACTGCCAGGTGGGTGCGTTTCTCAGTTAGTTTCTCAGGGGCAGTAGAGTCATCAGTAATTAGAAGCGACGCTATGTCTTTCAGTAAAGTGTCCCGGTCCGCCCGCAGTCTGTCCAGTCGTTTCTGCAATTTAGGGATCTTCGTCTTCGCATACTGCCGTACTGTGCGCCGCAGAGTCTCTTTGAAATCACGATACAGGGTCTGTGGGTTGACCTCATCCGTCCTCAAAGTCAGGTTCTTCAAGCTCGCTTCCAACTTCGCGGCAGATGCCTTAATCGCTCCCTTTACAAAGTCATCACGCAGTAGATGCGTCGGCAGGACCCATCTCCCTTTCCCCACAAGAGGTTTCGCCCAGTCGCGTACTTCTACACTGACGAGTTTGTGGTCAGTCTCGATGCCTGGTTCTTGGGCTATCCAGTTGTCCGCGTCCTTGAGGATCCGTCGAGTAACGTAGATGCGATCCAGCCGTGACATTCCTCCCGTCGCAGCATGGAGGTAGGTATACACGCAGTCACCCGGATGAGTTTGCCTCCATCCGTCCAGCAGGCTAAGCCCACTACATAGATCGCTCAATGCAGCCGTAGCTACTTCAGAATCCTTTCGACACAGTAGTCGGTCCATCATGCCATCTACAACATTCATATCTCCAAGCATGATGTCCACTCGTCTACCCCCGTTCGATGCGGCGAGCTGACGCCAGAAGGCCGCATTATCTACCACACCATTGGGCGCATAGACATTCAGGATACGCAGCCGGCGAGTAGCGGACCAGGCGAGGTCTAGGACCATCGCTCTTCCCGGGACCAGGATTTCATGCGTATAGCTCAGTTCTTTAAAGATCCTTTTGTTTAGGATGAATGCGACACCACGAGCTGCAGTGGCGTTAAGGACGTCCGCAGATGCTACAATCTCCAGGGAGCTGCTGAATAGGTGGCCGATCTGCTGAGCCCGTGTGTCGTCTAGGTGAGTCTCCTGAAGTGCAAGGATACCAACGCGTTCGTCTCGGACTAGTTGATTAATCCGGAGCCATTTTTCACTAAGTGCGGATGCCGTAAAGGTGCCCGAGCCACGGATATTAAGAGTCGCTACTTTTAGATGTGCTCTGGCATAGCGACGCCGCTCTTGGCCTGGCTGCCTCGCAGGCAAGGGCCCGGCCAGCCTTTCAGGACAGTGGGCTCCAGAAGGACTGCCGCCACCAATCCCAGCGCGGACATCCTCGATTTGAGATATGGCGGAAGGGCTCCTCTCCTCTCCGCCCGCACCGGGGCGCAGATCACCATGACCAGTATTAGTGCCAGGAGTGGGGTTTGTGTTCAGTGATGTAGTAGTTTCAGCGGTTGAAGTGTAGCCAAGCGAGTCAACCAGGTCGCTAGGCTTGCCACTATATCCCCAGCGGCAGGGCGACTATGCAGATTGCACGACCGCGTGAGCTCCACCCTTCCGCGACCAGTGCAGGCTTCAGCCTCTCGGCGCGGCACGTCGAGACCTAAATAGGTCGCCGCTTGTAAGACCGGTGTGCTTTCCTGCGCCCGTGGGCCAGTATGTGTGGGCACACAGGGACCAGTGCGATTCGCATGACGCGGAGAGCCACGCCGCACCACGTAGTTAGCTAGAGGTCACCAGGCCAACGTATGGATGTTCCCATCACGCCGTGTTTCACAAGAAGGTATATGGATTGTTCAGAATCAGCGGACACGCATACAAGCAGGTAACAGCAACGGACAGGATTATGCACAAGTGGAGAGTGATCAGGATGGACTGAGAGTATGGTCGAAGCTTTACAGCACAAGCAGCGGGAGCAAGGGGCGAGATATGGGCAGGGGAAACGGGCATGAGCCAGCCTGTAAACGTATCGTACACGACGCACAAGAGAGCGGGTCACCTAGAATTGCGCATGACCACCACCACCACGCCGTCCACGCCCGCCACGATCGCCGCGCGTGCCGCCACGGCCACGGCCCATGCCACGTGGATTGCCTCTGACGGTGGGATTGCCTGTGCCGTGGACATTTGAGTCAGGAGGAATGGCGGTGTTGGGCTGTAACTGGGCGGGTGCCACAGGTGGAGGAGGCGGCGGAGGCTGGGCCCAGCCAAGGATCGCTGGATAGCGGCAGAGGTGCGTCGGGTGATCGGCGNCGCGSCATATTCCACACGCACCTCTCCAGAGCCGTCCAGCGCCATGCCACGGCGTCTGGAAATCCAATTCAATCGCCTGGGACCGCCAGGCGAGCCATTCGGCGTTTGTCTGAGTCGGGGATGCACAGTATATGGCAACGAGAAGACCCCGGTTGTCGAGGCGCCGGAACTCTAGACGAACAGTGTCGAGGTGGGCTCTAATCGCGTCCGCCGGGGCCATGTAACTGTACTCGGGGTTCTCACGGAGCAGCCTAGCGGTGGTGAGGAGAAAAGACGGCGTAGCTAGGGTGGCGAGGATGCGCTCGCGAATAGCAGGCTCGTACTCGCCTATGGCGCGATACCCCAAGAGCGCAAAGAGAAACTCTTGGGTTTGTCGGGGGCGGTCAAACGTGAAGAAGGTGAAGTGTTGGGAGGCCCAGACCCGACCTTGGATCAACCTGTCCGCCTCGGTGCGGGGCAAATCGAGGACCGCCCAGGTCGCCGGAGACGTCTTGCGTTGGCCATTCGCAGAGTATTCAGGGGCAGGTGGGGCGACAAACGGATCTTGCACTCTCCCTTTGGTGATGGCGCGGACAGCGTCACTTGCTGCCTCGGACAGTGGGTCGAGACGAAGGGGGTGAGGGAAACCTTCCCCCGGGAGTTGGAAAAGGACGGGCTTGATTGCGGGGTTATCCAGCCCTAAGACCTGGGTGCGGGCCAGGCCATCATAGAGGGCGAACGGGTGCTCGAAATGGATGGGCGGAAAGCCGCCTTCGGGAGCGGGGATAAAGTGGTGTTCGGCAGCAGGAGCGCTTACAGAGCCTTGCTCGGGGGTTCTCATCGTSCCTGGGCAGGCGCGAGCGAGTACGTGGCACCAGTCTGTTCAAGAAGCCCTGAGTCAAGTTCGTCCCACGTCAGGTCGCCGAGAAGAGGAGAGGGGAGGACAAGAGGGGAGGGCGAGAGGAGGCCCCGGCCAGAGGAGGGGTCCCAGCGTCGGCGGCCTCGGCGCAGGTGTACCTGCGTTGCGGATATTCTCGGTCCCTCCAGTTTTCGGCACCGACCACATAGCCATCAGGGACGGGTTGCCAGCGGGCTCACGGCCGTCCCCCACCAGGCTACGGCTCAGCACGCTGGGGACGCCTAGTTCGGTTGGCTCGGGCGCATCGCCCTCAGATTCCGCGATGGGAGTGTCAAGGCTCCGCCCAAAGTTGGTAGCGTCGCCTGCTCTGATCCATAGGTCTTCATGGTCAAAAGCCGCGCCATTTTTGGCCAAGAGGCCGTTGAGGACCTCAGCCGCAGTGATGAACCCCTGGCGGCGGAGTCCAGCAGGGTCTCTATCGTGAGGGTGCTGCTCCCGTGTTTTCCCTTTGCCACGCGGGTCAGCATGGACGAAGGGAGAGGCGAGTAGGGTTGCGGTACTGTTGGGAGTGTTTCCAGGCGTAGGCGCAGCTACACGGAGCCGTTTAGCAGGAGGTTGCGCGGGATCCTCCTCATCATCACTAGCCGGGACCAGGACGCGCCCACGCGCCGTCGCCCCCATATCCTACATTCAAGAGGTCAGATAGTGGTCACGCAGCTATACTTCACGCTTACAGCCTCAGAAGCAAACACTGTGTAAGCGGTAAGGGCAGTGTTTGGCCCATCTACCAGCAGCTGTTGTGCCCCTGATCTGTCACGAACCGTTAAAGTGCCGGAACGCAGTTACATTACGAACCGTCAGGGTTCGTAATGTGTTACGAAGCTCCGGTGAGAGGCCTGTCCGCCGGTGCAGACCCGCGGTATTCCTCACGGCACCTCGGCATTTCTGCCAGATCTGGGGGATACCATATAATCCCCAGGCTTATTCTAACCGACCCGTACGCGAGCGGTGCATCCTCTGAGCAGCCACACTGTTTGTACCTCTTTGTACTCATGTTTTCACCGCCCACAT